>PVIA01005422.1:102769-115903 GCA_004024845.1 Tonatia bakeri
CTCTCTCTCTCTCTCTCTCTCTCTCTCTCTCTCTCTCTCTCTCTCTCTCTCTCATTTTCTTATCTCCCTTTTCCTTCTCTGCTTCTTCCCTGTCTCTCCTGCCAGTGGTGAGCACACTGAGAGCAAGTTGGAGAAGTCAGAGAATTGAGGCAAAGAAAACCAGGTTTGAATCAGAAATAAAACATCTTCCAAACAAGTTAACTATTTGTTAACATGTAATGCTGAATTATATTCTTATAGAAAAAGTTAAGAATTTTTCTATGTCCTTGTTCATAGATCCAAATTTTCCATCAGAGTCTCTTTACTCTCTTATAAATTTCTGACACCAAGATATGTGATCATTTATGAGGCTGTAGAAACATAGCATATAATGACCCAAAAAATGGTTTATTTTGATTTAGTCTTTTCTTATGCCCAATGATGACTCTGGATGCCATCCTATTGACCTTTTCTGCTTTTGTTCCCATCAAAATCAATATAGTATGCAATATCATAAATTTGCTTTGGCAGGCTGTCAGTTCATTGCTGGACCAAACACTATCCCTGTGAACTGGCTAATAATGAAGTTGTGGGAGAGACAGTCTCCTATAATCAGCAATCATTATAGTGGGGCCTTAAAGTAAATGATGAATAGGCAGTCAGAGCCAGTAGTGTCAGGAGATATTGATCAAAACGCAGGCTTGGAAGGTTAAAATTTTACCTGGAGGTCTATAGGCAATGAGTAGTAGCTACCAAGTACCAGGTTCAAACAATTTTCATAATTAGGTTCATTTCCAGCTGGAACAGATAATACAAATGATTTATATGCATGAACAACAATAAAAAAATTAAAAAATGACCAAGCAGAGGATATATGTACATTTTAGAGAATAGACTTTAATATATGTTTACCCCGCACCAACTTAAAAAATGTAATAATTCTAGTGTCTCAAAGCATCCATATCCCATCTTCTCATGCCTGGTCTCAATTGAGGCCCCACCTCTCACTCTCAGTTGTAATTCCAAATCTGATTTTTGTGATAATAATTCCCCTTCTTTTCATTGCATTTTATCACTTATCGATGAAGTAATTAATATGTACTTTAAATGTTTTATTTTCCAAGGTTTTATAGTAGGGTCAATATTATCTGTTTTCTGTGACTTTCTCCTTTGTTTCAATTTTTTTTTACATTCACTCTCATTATGCATGTTACTATAGCCCACTCACACTTATTTTATTAGAGAAGTTTTTTGTTTGAATAAATTAGAATTTACGTATTCTTTCTATCAGTGATAGATGTTTTAAGATTTTGTGTTTATACATTTTGTTATTATTTACATGCTGTCATAAAACTGTAAATAAAAAAATGTTTATTTACAATCCATCCCCATGCATGTCTTAGTTCACATGTAACAGAGTATGAATGATACCTAAGAGTAGAGTTCTTGAATCTTAGAATTTGTTGATCTTCACTCTGTGATGTCTTGGTGGTTTCACCAACTTACATTTTCATAAGCAACAGAATCTCCCATTGTTCCACAATACCTAAAATGCTTAGTGTTTCTGGGCTGTTCTTTTTGTTTTTAATTCTACCAATTTAGTAGTTGTGAAATTTACCTCATTCTGCTTTAGTTGATGTTAATTGGCACTTTCTGAAAACTGAATGACCACCTTTTCATTCATTTACAATCATTTGTGTTTCCTCAATTATGCAGCATCTGCACATATCTTTCATCTATTTTCCTATTAATTTGTCTATGTCTTATTAATTTCTAATATTTTCTATGTATTTTGGATACTAGCTAAGTCATATATATCACAAATGCCTTACTAAGTAAGTTTTTGCATTGTCTTTTTTCTTTTATGGTATGTTTTTAATGAACAAATATTCATGAATTTAAGGTAATGAAATACATGTCTGTCCAAAAAAAGTGCAGCCATTGTTAATATAACAAGAATGATTTTTGCAAAATCAATATAACCAGACAGCCAAGGAAAGTGAACTGGAATGCACATTTATGAGTAATGATAACTTCACTGTACTAGTCAGTGGGGGTTATAGACACTGTTGAGTGAGCATGGGTACTCTGCAGCTATCACATTCAAAACAGCTGAGTGAGTAAAGCAAAGAATCTGCATGAAATTTTGTGTTAAGATTGAACATTTCTCCATGGAAACTATTCAGTGGATTCAAAAGGCTTTTAGGGATGATGCAATGAGTACAGCACAAATAAAAGTGTGGCACAAATGCTTCAAAGATGGTTGAGAATCTGTTGAAAGTGATCCACTTTCTGGAAGGCCTACAACAAGTAGAACACCTGAGAATGTTGAACCTTGGTACAGGTTACAACCAAAAAAGATCAGCAACTGAGAGTGCAAGAACTAAAGCTGATCTGGAGATTCCAAAAATTACTGTGTTCAAGATTTTGATGCAGGATCTTGGCAAGAAACATGCCATGGCAAAATTCATTCTGTGGTTTCTCCTACCACAGCAGGAGGAACATCGTGCTGCAGTTGCTAATTACTTGATTCAAACTGCTACCAGTGAACAAGATTTCCTCAAGAAGGTTATAACTGGAAATGAATCATGGGTCTACAGCTATGACCCATCAATGAAGGTCCAGTCATCCCAATGGAAGTTTCCTTGCTCTCTACACCTGACGAAGTAGCAGCAAAGTTGCAGCAAGATCAAGACCACATGAACTATGTTTTTTGGTTTGGTGCTGCCCATTGTGACTATGCCCCTCCAGGCTAAACAATTAAGAAGGACAACTACCTCAATGTTCTTTGTTGATTGAGAGATGCAACATGATGAAAATGGCCACAGCTCTGGGCATCTGGTGATTGGCATCGTGACAACACATCCATTCATATGTCACATCACCTGCAGTTTTTTGGTGAAAGAGCAAATCACCCAGTTGACTCAGCACCCCTAAAGCCAAGATTTGGTGCCCTGGGACTTCTGACTTTTCCCAAAACTAAAATCACCATTGAAAGGGAAGAGATTTCAGACCAATGATGAGATTCAGGAAAATATGAGGGGGCAGCTGATGGAGATTCCAACAAAGGATTTTGCAGAGTGTTTTGAACAGTGGAAAAGGCACTGGGAGAACTGTATGAGGTCCCAAGGTACCTACTTTGAAAGGGACTGAAATGCCATTGTCCTTTGTACAATGTTTCTTCTATCTTGTATCCAATAAATGTCTCTCTTTTCCAGATCATATGGCTGTATACTTTCTGGACAGATCTTATTCATATTAAACTTTGATCACATAACATATTCCAGTATACTGACCTCAGATAGTTTTATAATTTGTCCTTGTATATTTAAGTATTTCATGCACATGAAATTTGCATAATGTGAAGTGGAGATAAAATTTTAGACTTTGCCATGTTGATAAGTTGCTCAGCACATGTTATCAAATAGTCCATCTTTCCCACAATGTTTTTTTCCAGAATCTCTATTCTATTCCATATTATTTATCAACCCATAAGCCACTTACACTCTTGAATACCATTGTTTTATAATAAAATTTGATATCTATGTAAAGCCAGCTTATTTGCCTCATTCCTTTTCAGGGATGTTTTCAAATTTCTTGGACATTTGCTCATTCAAATATATTTGAGAATCAGGTTATCAAGTTCCAAGGAAAAACATTTTGGAATTTTGATTGGAATTCTACTGAATCTGAGTCAGAAATGAAATTTTATATATTATGGTTTTCCCTTTTATGCAGGCCTCCTTTAATATCTTTCAATATATTATTATACCATACTTTTTGGACTATAAAGATACAACCCCACCCCAATTTAGGAGAAATAATGGTTCCTGCTGTTGAGTTCTGTTTACATTTACATTGGTTGAATATTATGTTATTTATGTTATTAAATATTTTACCACATTTTCTGCTTCAAAAGTTTTTTTTCTATTTTCCTCCTCTAAAACCTAGGTGTGTTTTATGGTCCAAAAAATACAGTACTTTCTGCATAGAGATTGTGTGTAACATTTACTAGATTTTTCTGAAGTAGATTTTCCTATACCTGATGTTACAAAGTATCTCAAACTGAGTGACTTAAAACAACAGAGATGTATTCATGCCCAGTCTCCCAGGCTAAATACTGAACTGTGAGCAGGGCCATACACCCTCTGAAGCTGGGTAGAATCCTATCTTGCCTCTTCTGGCTTCTAGCGATGGCTGTAGATACTTTGCATTCCTTGACTTCCAGCTACATCATTCCAGTCTCTCTTTGTCATCACATGGTGTTCTCTCTGCATATCTGTTCTTATGTCTCTTCTTTTTTTCCTTTTTTAAATTTTTTTGTGATGTTCAATACAGTTGTCTCCATTTTACCCCCACCACATGCCCCCACCCTATAAAGTCCATAGGTCCTTTATACATGTTCATTTATGACCCTCTTCTTTTTTTCTTATAATACCAGTTCTATTAGATTAGAGTTTATCCTAATTACCTCATCCAAACTAATTACATCTTTAAAAATGCTGTTTTCTAATAAGGTTACATTCACAGGTACCACCTTCACAGTGGTTAGGATTTTAACATATCTGTTTGAGCAGATATGTTAAACAGTATTAGTATCAACCCATAACAGGATCTTTGTTTTACCTTTTTTCTAACAGCTTTTTTTGATAGCAAATAGAGATACAAGTGATTTCTGCATATTAATTTTAAATTCAGTAGACTTTATAAATCTCCTTATAAATTATAGACCCTTTAGGTTTTTCTACATAGAAAATACTGTCTATAAATACATGTTTCCTCCTATGTTAATCAGGGTTCTCCAGAGACACAGAACCAATAGGATGTCAGTAAAATATTAGATATAGATATAGATATGGAAGGTCTGTAGTTGGTGAGCTGGAGATCCAGGATATCTGATGTGTAAATTATATCCCAAGGGCAGGAGAAGACCAATATCCCAGATAAAGCAATCAAACTGTAGTAGTTTTCTGTTATTCAGCCTTTTGGTTCTATTCTGATCTTCATTTGATTGTATGAAAACTACCCATATTAAGGATGGTGACCTGCTTCACTAAATCTACTAATTCAAATGTTAATTTCATCCTCAGACACACTCAAAATAATATTTGGCCAATGTTTGGCCCATTCAAGTTGACACATAAAAATAATCAAGATTTCTCTAATTTTTTTTAACTTAGATTATCTTCCCTTGACTTTTTTTACTGTCTGAAAGCTCTAATTTAAAAATAAATGAAAGTGATAATAATCTTTTTCTCTATCTTATCCTTGATCATTAAGGAAATGTTTCCAACATTTTTGTTTTCTTTTTTTGAAACAAACATACAGTTTTCACTTTTTTAAAGCTAATTTGGTAAATTACAACCCTCATTTGTGTAATGACAATCTGGGATTTTGGGGGGTAAACATAGCTTGGTTTAGCTATCTGCTAATATTCTATATGATACTTTATATTTTTTAATATGTATTCCTAAATTGGTGAGATTTAATTTTCTTCTCGCAATTAGGATGAATGCACACCACACCACATAAAATAAACTGGAAGCATTTTATCCTTTCTCATTATTTAGAAACACTTATGTGAAATTTCCATCACACTTTCTTTTGTTTTTTAAAGGTTTTATTTATTTATTTTTAGAGAGAGGGGAAGGGAGGGAGAAAGAGAGGGAGAGAAACATTAATGAGACAGAAAAACATCCATTGGGTGCCTGTTGCACATTCCCCAACTGGGGACCAAACCTGCAACTTAGGTGTGCCCTGACCAGGAATGGAACTGGTGACCCCCCGCTTTGTCCAACCAACTGAGCCACATGTGCCAGGGTCATCACACTTTCTTTAACATTCCACAAAATTTACCAGTAAATCCTATAATTCTGGTCCTAGAATTTTGGGGGGGAAAAAGTTTTCACTTACAGAGTTAATTTTAAAATAATTTTAAAATTAAATGTTTTTATTCATTTAGTTTTACTTTTGGAAATTTGTATATCTAGGTGTTTATTATATAAAATTTTCAGATGTATCACAGTATCTCCTGATACTTTTTGTAATATCTGACCTATAGTAATGCCACTCTTTTATATTGACATTGGCTATTTCTGCTCTCAATCTTTTCTTTTTTCTTCAATGTTGTTATGAATTTAGTATTTTTCAAAAAATCAAATTTTGACTTTATATTCTCCTTCTAATAGTTTCCCATATTAATTTTACTATTATCTTTAATATTTTCCTATTTTTATAGTCTACTTGTTTTAGTTTTCAATTTTCAACATTTTCCATTCTATAATGAAATTTATTAATTTCTTCAAAGTCCAGCCTTTCACCTTTTTTCACCAAGTTTTGGCTATCTCATTTTCATTTAATTCAGATTAATTTCTAATTTGTCTTTTGATACATGTTTTTTAGAAGTCCACTTTTAAATTTACAAATATATGGCTTTTTTCTAGTGTTCTTTTAATTCTTTATTAATCATTTAATCATATTAAAGAATGCAGTTCATATAATACCAATCTTTGAAATGTTTTTAGAGTCACTAAGTTCTATCTAACATATGTAAATTTTTCAAAAATGTTTACAATGTATGTTATAATAAGTGAAAATCAGTAAATCAACGAACAACAAATGTTGGTGAGGATGGAGAGAAAAGAGAACCCTTGTGCACCATTGGTGGGCGTGCAGATTGGTGC
Source organism: Tonatia bakeri (assembly GCA_004024845.1). NCBI lineage: Eukaryota > Metazoa > Chordata > Mammalia > Chiroptera > Phyllostomidae > Tonatia > Tonatia bakeri. Next base: position 109,432 of record PVIA01005422.1, read on the forward strand.
AGCCATTTTGGAAAGCAATGTAGAGTTCCCTTAAAAAATTAAAAATGGAACTTCTGAAGAAATCCAAAACACTAATTTTAAAGAATATGTGCACTCCATTGTTTATTGAGGCGTTATTTATAATAGCCAAGATTTGGAAGCAGCCCAAGTGGATAAGAAAAAACTGTGGTATCTTTACACAATGAAATACTACTCAGGCATTAAAAAAATGAAATTTTACCTTCTGTGACAGCATGGATGGACCTGCAGATTATTATGCAAAGTGAAGTAAGCCAGTCAGAGAAAGTCAAGTGCCATATGACTTTGCTTATATGTGGAATCTAAGGAACAAAATAAACTAACAAAAATAGAAATGGACTCATAGATACAGAAAACTGACAACTGTCAGAGGGGAGGGTGGCTGAGGGGCTGCGTAGAAAAGGTGAAGGAATCAAGAAAAAAGTCAGAGACACAGGCAACAGTATGGTGATTATCAGAGGGAAAGAAGGATGGGAGGAGGTAAAAGAGGGTAGAAGAGGGGATAAATGATGCTGGAAAGGGACTTCACTTTATGTGGTAAACACACAAAAAGATATAAGGATGACATATTATAGAATTCTACACCTGAACCCTATGTAATTTTCTTTTTTATTTTGTGCATTTATAGAATTTTTATTATTTATTATTGTTCAAGTACAGTTGTCTCCATTTCCCCCCACTCTTCCCCCATACCCCAGCCATCCCCACTTCTCACCCTCGATCCTATCCCCCTTTGGCTATGTCCATATGTCCTTTATACTATGTAATTTTATTAACTAATGTCACCCCAACAAATTTAGTAAAAATAAAATAAAAAGGTATTATATATACATTTGATGAAGGGTATGTCCTATTTAAAAACATCAAAATTCTTCTAATTTCTTCTCTCCCTCTCCTTGAAAAATAGTTTGCTTAGAGACATGTTAAAAAATCTCCCAGTGATTTTTTGAATTTGTAAATTATTTCTTGTTGTTCAATCAATTATTACTCTGTATATACACCCTTTTAGATATGTCAAAGTTAGAACTGGGCCATCAAGGAACATGTATAAAGGACACATGGACAAAGGCAAAGGGGGTAGGTTCAATGGTGGGACATGGGGATGATTAAGGCCGGGAGCTGTGATGGAGTGAAAACTGAGACAACTGCACTTATATAATACACATATATAATACACTATAAAGTTAATAAAATTATTATATTTCTACCAAAAATCCATGGGAAATTTTAATTTTTTATTCTATTTCACCTGAAGTTATATTGTTTTCCAGGTTTGTTTGTTTCACTTCTTTTCTGTTTCCCTGTCCTACCCCCGCACACAAATTAGGTATTATGGCTTTTAAATCATTAGGGAATGCTTAGATTATGTATTAACTATAGGTTAATATATTACTATGTGTAATAATGTATTACCTATTTTAAGTGTTCATATATTTCAAATTCCACTTCACAGCTTCTACCTGGGATTCCTTAATCTTTGCCTAAACATACCTTTCAGAATTTTCTTATAAAATCTCTTGATAGTCAAGATTTCCCACCAAAATTATTTTCTTTCATTTTCCAGGTTTAAGATTTGTCTTTAATTAATAAGATCACCCTATACACAGTTCTTTATAGATGATCCATTTTTTCTTTATGGCTGCTTCTAAATTTTCAGTTTTTCTGGTATTCTACAGCTTCACCATAATGTCTCTAGGAGTAAATTTTTTAAACTTTCTGTTCTTACTTGTTATTCATTGAACTTTCTGAATATGAGTTCAATACAATAAATAAAATAAGATATAGGTCACAATCAAATATTATAAGAAGAGATTGATATACAAAGATAATGAATAGTAGTTGAAGCCACATAGCTGAAAAATACACCAAAAAAGACTCTAAAATATATAACATAATAGCATTTTAAGAATTTATATAAAACTACATAAAATCATGAACAGTTACAGGCAAATGTACACACACTAACACTTTAGAAAGGATGTCTCTAAAGACAGGAGAGAAGGGAAAATAGGTTCAAAATGAGGATAAAGGGTAGGAAACAAAGAATTAAATAAATGAATAAACAGGTATTGACTTGACCAATGTAATAACATACTAAGATGAGAAATATTGTTTATTCAAACCATTACATCTGAGGTCCAAAATGTGTGCATATAGTTGTGTATATGTGCCCATTCAGTTAATACATTTCTTTTTTTTTTTTTTGATTTTATTTATTTATTTTTAGAGAGGGAAGGGAGAGGGAGAGAGAGAGAAACATCAATGTGCGGTTGCTGGGGGACATGGCCTGCAACCTTGGCATGTGCCCTGACTGGGAATCGAACCTGCGATGCCTGGTTCGCAGCCCGCGCTCAATCCACTGAGCTATGCCAGCCAGGGCTCAGTTAATACATTTCTTAATCAAAAATTTTAATTTTGATGATCTCAGATTCAGTTTTTACTTATATATTGTGTTTTGAGTTTTCTCTAAAAATTCCTTCCCCACCTGTTTTTCAAAATGATGTTCTTATATATTTTTCTGATAAATAAGGAAAGGTGTGTGTGTATGTATGTTTATGTTTATATGCTCTTCATAATTAGGTCTTTAAACCACCTGGGATACAATTTAGCATGTAGTATAATTTGGGATTTCATTCTGTCTCTCTACTGGCATTAATAGTGGTTATTTCATGGTTAGTATCTTTTTTGTGTTGTACACCTCTCCTGTGATTTTCACTTAGATTTGTACACCAGGTAGAAGATGGTTTTAGCAGTGTACAACACACTGAAAGATGTTTCCTGTAGCCTGAATTTTTATAATAGATATGATTCAAACGCAAACATTTCAGAAAATATTCATACACCATTCTTCAGCCACAGTATTAGATCTTGGTATAATCAGGCCTTAAAAATTTCACTAGTGGCCAGATAAAAATTGCTATCAAAAGGATTGGCATAATGAAAAATCAGCAAGCTCTTTACCAGAGCCAAAATATCCACCTCTGTTCATCATCTTTCTGTGTCTTCAATAATCCTAGTCCATCAATAAATCTACATGATTCCTGTCGGTTCTAGTGTCGCTGTAATTAAAATGCCTCATCCAACACAGAAGTGGTCAAACCAGATGAACCCAGTAAATTCCAACCTGGGTCATACAAGCTCCTTCTTTCTCTCTCATTTGCCCATTCTCTTTCGGTCTTTCACTGTATCTCACGTGTATCCGTCTCTGTCTCTAATGCTCTTTCTCTGTCTCATTCTTCCACTCCTTCATCTCTCCTGTGGCAGAGGAATTTCACTCCTTCCCTTGTGATGGGACATAGCTAATTAGTAGCCATTCTTAGGTAGGAGCTGCCCGTGATGGTGTTGAGGAATGCTGAGGAAAGGATGGAGCTGTAACTGGCAGGGACATCTCCAGCGGGGGCATTCAGGGGTTTTCCTGTCTGGAATGTTAATAGAGGTGCCTAAGCTGTTAATGGGCCTGACCAGGCTATGTAAATAGCAGACAAATGTTTAGATAAGCCATTTGTTAACCTTTGAATCCTGGGACCTCTAAATCCTTGTACCAGCCTGGTGCCTTGTTTCTGACGTTCTGTTTCTGATATATTGATGAAACCCTATAAATACTGTGGAGAAACAAAGAACAGAGCCCAGAATTTGTATCTTGTCTCCTCTGGGTCCCCATGCATGAATAAACCCCACTTCGTAAACTCCCAGGCCGTCTGAGTCATGTTTTCCTTAACACCCTTACTTTTGTCTTTGTTAGAAATGCCATTTCCTACCTTTCTTCACATATTTAAGACATATTCATCTGTACAGCTTCAGTTTTCAATGTAACTTTCTCCAAAAGCTCATTTGCCTGGTCAATGATCCTCCTAAGTACTCAATAAGCACCCTGTGTTTGTTCTATTACAGCACTAACCAACAGAAACAACTATTCAGGAGACAATAGAAACTATTGATTTAAATCTCTCTGGCAGATTTCCCCTTTCACTTTTGTTATTAGATCCCTCTAATTCATACTTGCCTTGGCCCATGTCCCTGGGAACACCAATGACTTTAAAATATGGGCATAGTCATCTGTAGTGTCAATTAGAGCGTTTCCCTGGGACTGATGTTTGGATCTCTATTGGAACTTTTAAATGAGAAGAGGAAATCCTGAGTCTTCAGAGGCCAGATTCACCCTGTAATGAAAGGTCTTCTCTGCAAAACACAGAGCAACAGAACAAAGCAGAAGTGGGAGAAGAAAGGAAAGCTTCTAGAGGGCTATGAAAACTTGATTCCAAACCCTATAGCTCTGCTTCAAGCAGTTACTCCTTGATTTTTCTCATGTCCTAGAACCAGTACTTACTTGTCTTGCTTATGTGAATTATTGGAACTTAACATCTTGCAATACTGAATTCTAACTAATATACCTAACTATTTTCATTATGTTCCTCAGAGTTTGGTCACCAGACCAACACCATCAGCATCACATGGGAGCTAACTTAAAAAACTTATTTCCAGAGCCATCCACAGACCTATACATGCCTGGGAATCTGAGTTTTAAGGCATACTTCAAAGCTTTTATGCATGCTATAGTTTGAGAAGATCTCATCTAGATAAGTTCCACAAGGACAGAGAATAACTGTCTCTTTCTCATAGTCATTTGTTCACACTTAGAAAGTGACTTGCACACAAATTAATGTTATGGAATATTAGGCAAGCCACAAATAGGTGAAGAAAACTCTTGGCTGGAAAACCTTTTTCATGGAAAAGAGAATCATAAGTGAGCAAAATGTCTGGGGTACATAGAGCTGAGGAAGGAAAGTGTAGAACTGTGAATCTTGGCTTGAAGAATGGGAAATGAAGTTGGATAACTATGAACCTCTGGCAAGTTAACAGGTTTTAAGATTCATAAGTATAGAATCCAGCTCAACCTATTGCTGCTTATGTGTGAAAATTTTTAATTATTGAAAAGTATTTAGAAAATATAAACCTTCCCCTCCCCCATACAATGTCTACACCAGAATCATCTTCTGCTATCACTGTATTTAAACCTATATGATGACCCTAACATACACAGAGTGGCTAAAGGGCCCATATCAAACTGCCTTTCCATGATAAACAGAATCTTGAGGGTTGGGGAATGATTTTCCTTGGAGGTGCCTGGAGAAGAAGGAGTGATCCAAGGGTCCTACCTGAATGTGAGAGTGGGTAGATCACTCTCATGTGTAGTAGAACCAACATATTACAAACTCCACTTACTTGTTTACTCTACACATCCCCCACCTCCTTGGAATGTTAGCAGAGATTTTTGTCTGTTACTGGTTCTGTATTTCTAGAACAATGCCTGAACGTAGAAAATTCTCAAAAATACTGAATGAAGAAAGAAATAAAACAGATACAGCAGAGAAGATGGAAGGTGAATCCTTAAGCCATATTTGAACCAATGGTAACTTCTGTCAGGAGGTGTACAGCCTTGGACAAGTAGGGAGAAGAAGTAGTTAAGGTGTCAAACCAGCAACCATGCATATTTGCATTGTTGACTATTCATAAACTTAATATACTGGGGCCAGCTACTAAATAATTGTTCCTTCTTTCTTTGTCTTGCTCTGCTTCTACTTTTACGTCACTATGCATCCACCTCCCCCAGTTCCTGTTGGCTCCCAATACCTTACCACATCTAACCTCCAGTTCAGGCATGCAAAAGCCTTTTATTCAGGTCTGCCTTTTTTTTTTTTGCACAATCTCATATTCTTAACTTACCCACCTCCACCACTACTAACAATGTGCTCATTCCCTCTCTGCTCTGCCCTTGGAGCCTGAGAAATGCTTTCCATCCAAGGACACTGAAGAGGCAGTACAAGGGACCATACAGCTTAACAGGCATTCCTAACTCATAAAGTTAACATCTAATCTATGACTTAATTAAGGCATTGGCTTCTTGGGTTATTTTGAAGAATTACACTAAAAAGAATAGTAGCTTAATCCAAAATGAATGCCTTACTGAAAGCGATTTTTAAACCTCACATAAATCACCCAGCTATCTGACTGAAGCGATTTTCAAACCTTGCTTAAAACACCCGGCTGTCTGTCTGACTGTAGTGATTTTCAAACCTCGCTTAAAACACACTGCGAATGGCTCATTGAAACACGAGAAGTCATCATGCATAGAAACAGTTTTTCTGTAGGGAAGTCAGGAAGGGAGAAAATAATAGTTTTTCTCCAAGTCGGAGAGTGCCTGGCTAGCCCCCTCATGGGGAGCTCCCCTTTCCTTTGTCCCAGGGGGTTTTATTCTTGAATACCAATACAGTTTGCAAATTACAAGTAGTTAGCTTTTGAAAGGTGCTAGCAGATTTCCTACTGGGATGCTAAGCCAGAGATTTTGGGATTTTATCATTTAAAAAGACTACAGGACTTAAAGCTTAGATTTGTTTCCTGCCCGTGACTTCATATTCTAATTAAAGAGCATCCTCCAGCAAGCAGATCTCACAGG
>PVIA01005423.1:0-115667 GCA_004024845.1 Tonatia bakeri
TGTCTCCTTGTCTCTTGCTGCTTCTAGGATTCTCTCCTTCATTTTTACCTTGGCTAATGTAATTATGATGTGCCTTGACGTGTTCCTTCTTGGGTCCAACTTCTTTGGGACTCTCTGAGCTTCCTGGACTTCCTGGAAGTTTATTTCCCTTGCCAGATTGGAGAAGTTCTCCTTTATTATCTGTTCAAATAAGTTTTCAATTTGTTGCTCTTCCTGTTCCCCTTCTGGTACCCCTATAATTCGGATGTTGGAACATTTAAAGGTGTCCTGGAGGTCCCTAAGCCTCTCCTCTTTTTTTTGAATTCTTGTTTCTTCATTCTTTTCTGTTTGGTTGTTCCTTTCTTCCTTCTGGTCCACTCCATTGATTTGAGTCCCAGTTTTCTTCCCCTCACTCTTGGTTCCCTGTGCGTTTTCCTTCATTTCTCTTATTGTAGCCTGCATTTGTTCATCTAATCTATGACCAAAGTCAACCAATTCTGTGAGCATCCTGATCACCAGTGCTTTGAACTGTGCATCTGATAGGTTGGCTATCTCTTGGTCACTTAAAAAAAATTGGTTCTGGGGCTTTCAGTTCTGTTTGAGCCATCTTTTTTATTTTTTATTTTCCTTTGATCTGGTTGCAGCTATTACGTAAGGGTGGTGGAGCCTTAGGTGTTCACCAGGGCGGGGCACCCCAGTCACTGGGTTGTGACGTTGTATGTGGGGGCGGGGTCCAAGAGGGAACAATGGCGCCTGCTCCACTCTCTCCAGGACCCCAGTCCCCCTTGCCACCTCCCACAAGCAAACTGAACCCTTCTGGTGTTGGATCCCGGACGGGTGGGCTTGTGTACTTTCTCGGACTCTGTGGGTTTCCCCGAGGAGCCTCCTGTGAGGCTAAGAGAATCTCCCGGCCTCAACCCCCACAGGTGTTTTCAGTCGGTGCTCTTAGGCTTTGTTTCCCTGCGCTGGGGCCCTGGGTTGCGCGGTTGCCCGTTTTCGCCTAGTCTGTCTGCTCGTGAATGTGTGGCCGGGGCCAGCCAGCCGCCCCGCACCTCTCGCTGGGTCTGCTCGCTGCCTCCTGCACCCAGGGTCCGACACCGGTCCGCCAACTGCTGCCTGGGCCCTGCGCGCCCGCGTCTGCCAGCCACCGCTCTTTCCTGCCTTGACCCCTCGACCCCTTCTGTAGGCCTCCAACTCCACTGCTCCTTACCGGTTTGGAGGTACGGTAGTCCGACTTCCATTCAGTTCATTTCTCTCTGTTCTGGTTGTTTTTTGTTTCTCAATTTTTGTTGTCCTTAGTTTTGGTTGCGCAAGGAGGCATAGTGCGACTACCTATGCCTCCATCTTTGCCGGAAGCCCTTTGTCCATTTTTTAATCAGGGTTTTGTTTGTTTGTTTGTTTTTTTCTTTGGTGTTGGGTTTTGTAAGTTCCTTATAAATTTTGGATACTAACCCCTGATCAGATGTGTAGATGAATATGTTCTCCCATTCTGTGGGTTGTCTTTTTATTTTGTTGATGACTTCTTTTGCTGTGCAAAAACTTTTTTGTTTGATGAAGTCCCATTTGTTTTTTTTTTTCTTTTGTTTCCCTTGCCTGGGGAGATATATCCAATAAATATTGCTATGAACAATGTCTAGATTTTGCTGCCTATGTTTTCTTCTAGGATTTTTATGGTTTGGGGTCTAACATTTAAGTCTTTGAACCATTTTGAATTTATTCTTGTGTGTGGTGTAAGAAAGTGGTCTAGTTTTATTTTTGCACATATCTGTCCAATTTTCCCAACACCATTTGTTGAATAAACTGTCTTTAGCCCATTGTATGTGCTTGCTTCCTCTGTCAAATTTAATTGACTATAAAGGTGTGGGCTTGTTTCTGTACTCTTTATTCTGTTCCATTGATCTATGTGTCTGCTTTTATGCCAGTACCATGCTGTTTTGATTACTGTGGCCTTCTAGTGTAGTTTGATATTAGGTAGCATGATTCTTCCAAATTTGTTCTTCTCTCTCAGGATTGCTATTGCTATACGGTCTTTTGTGGTTCCATATAAACTTTTGAAATGTTTGTTCTAGTTCTGTGAAATACATCATTGGAATCTTGCTAGGAATTATGTTGAATCTATAGATTGCTTTGGGTTGTATGGACATTTTAATGATGTTAATTCTTATCTGTAAACACAGTATGTGTTTCCATTTATTTGTATATTCTTCAATTTCTTTCTTCAGTGTCTTATAATTTTCCAAGTACCGGTCTTTTACTACCTTGGTTAGGTTTATTCCTAGGTATTTCATTCTTTTTGTAGCCATTGTGATTGGGATTGTTTTTCTTGATTTCCTTTTCTATTAGTTTGTTATTGGCATATAAAAATGCAACTGATTTCTGGATATTAATTTTGTATCCTGCTACTTGGCGAAATGTATCAGTTCTGGTAGTTTCTTGGTGTATCATGTCACCTGCAAATAATGACAGTTTTACTTCTTCTTTCCAATTTGGATGCCTTTTATTTCTTGTCTGATTGCTGTGGCTAGGACTGCCAGTACTGTTTTGAATGAGAGGTGAAAGAGGCATCCCTGTCTTGTTCCCAATCTTAAGGGGAACACTTGTAGTTTTTGCCCATTGAGTATGATGCTGGCAGTGGGTTTGTCATATATAACCTTTATTATATTTAGGTATGTTCTCTCTAATCCCACTTTGCTAAGAGTTTTTATCAGTGGGTGCTGGATTTTATCAAATGCTTTTTCTGTGTCTATTGATATGACCATGTGGTTTTTATCCTTCATTTTATTTGTGTGATGCATCACATTTATTGATTTGTGAATCCTCCACCAACCTCGCATTTCTGGAATAAATCACACTTGATTATAGTGTATGATCTTTTTTATGCACTGCTATATTTGGTTTGCTAGGATTTTGTTGAGGATTTTAGCATCTAGGTTCATGGGGATACTGGCGTATAATTTTCTTTCTTTGTAGTGTCTTTTTCTGGTTTTGGAATTAGGATAATGCTGGCCTGGTAAAATGAGTTTGGGAGGCTTCCTTTGTCTTGAATTTTATGAAATAGTTTGAGAAGGAGAGGTTGTTAGTTCTTGGAATGTTTGGTAAAATTCACCTGTGAAGCCATCCATCTGGTCCAGGCTTTTGTTTATTGGGAGTTTTTTTATTACTGCTTCAGTTTCACTAGGTGTAATCTGTCTATTCAGATTCTCTGATTCTTCCTGACTTAGTTTTGAAAGACTGTATGTTTCTAGGAATTTATTCATTTTGTCCAGGTTGTCCAGTTTGTTGGCATACAGTTGTTCATAATATTTTCTTACAATCATTTATAGTTCTTTGGCGTCAGTTATTTCTCCTCTTTCATTTCTGACTTTATTTATTTGGGTTCTTTCTCTTTTTTTCTTGATGAGCCTGGTTAAAGGTTTGTCAATCTTGTTTATCTTTTCAAAGAACCAGCTCTTAGACTCATTGATCTTTTGTATCATTTTTTTAGACTCTATTTCATTTATTTCTGCCCTGATCTTAATTATTTCCTTCCTTCTACTCATTTGGGCTTTGTTTGTTGTTCTTCTTCTTTAAGTGCGAAGTTAGACTCTTCTTTATTTGAGCTTTTTCTTGTTTTGGGGGGATAGGCCTGTAATGCTATGAATTTCCCTCTTAGGATTGCTTTCCCAGTGTCCCACAGATTTTGGATTATTGTACACTCATTTTCATTTGTTTCAAGGTATCTTTTGATTTCTTTCTTGATCTCATTGTTGACCCATTCATTGTTTAATAAAATGTTATTTAGCTTCCATGTCTCTGTGTGTTCTTCACTGTTCTTCTTGTGATTGATTTCTAGTTTCATAGTATTGTGGTCAGAGAAGATACTTGATATGATTTCAGGCTTCTTAAATTTATTGAGACTTGTTTTGTGTTCTACATGTGGTTTGTCCTAGAAAATGTTCCATGTGCACTTGAAAAGTATGTATATTCTGCTGCTTTGGGGTGAAATGCTCTGAAGATACCAATTAAATGCACCTGATCTAGTGTGTCATTTAAGGCCACAGTTTCCTTGTTGATTTTCTGTCTGGGAGATCTATCCATTGAAATCAATGTATGTTAAGATTCCCATCTATGACTGTATTTCTGTTGATCTCTCCCTGTATGTCTGTCAAGATTTGCTTCACACATTTAGATGCTCCTAGGTGGGTATGTGTTTACAGGGTTATATCCTTTCTTTGGATTGTTCCCTTTGTCATTAGGTACTGTCCTTCTTTGTCTTTTACTATAGCCTTTGTTCTAAAGTCTATTTTGTTGGATATAAGTACTCCAAACAGTGCTACCCCAACCTTTTTTTCCTTCCCATTTGCATGAAATATCTTTTTCCATCTCTTACGTTTAGTCTGTGTATATCTTTCAATCTGAGTTGGGCTCTTGGAGGCAGCATGTATATATGGGTTTTGTTTTCTTATTCATTCAGGTACACTAAGTGTATTTTGGTTGGGGTGTCTAAGCCATTTACATTTAAGGTAATTATTGATAAATACATATTTAGTGTCATTTTATTGTTAGACTATTTTCCTCTTTTTTTTTTCTTTTTCTTTTTTTTCTCCTTAAAGCAAGCCCTTTAACATTTATTGCAGTACTGGTTTGGTATTAACAAACTTCTTTAGCTTTTTCTTCTCTGGGAAGCTCTTTATTTCTCCTTCCATTTTAAATGACAACTTTGCTGGGTAAAATAGTCTTGGTTGTACATCCTTGCTTTTCATCACCTTGAATATTTCACACCACTCCCTTCTGGCCTGAAATGTTTCTGTTGAGAAATCAGATGATAGTCTAATTGGTTCTTCCTTGTAGGTAACTATCATCTGCTTTTCTCTTGTGGCTTTTAGGATCCTTTCCTTGTCTTTAAGCCTAGTCATTGTAATTATGATGTGTCTAGTTATAGGCCTCTTTGGGTCCAACTTGTCTGGAACTCTCTGAGCTCCCTGGACTTTTGTGTCTTTTTCCTCCACCAGATTAGGGACATTTTTGGTCATTATTTTTTCAAATAGGGTCTCAATCCCTTGCTTGCTGTCTTCTCCTTCTGGCATTCCCATGATGTGGATGTTGTTACACTTCATGTTGTCCAAAGTTTTTCTTAAGCTCTTCTCATTTTTTTAATTCTTTTTCTTTTTGCTGCTCTGCCTGGGTGTTTTTCTGTACCTTGTCTTTTAAATCACTGGTTTGATTCTCTGCTTCGTCTAACCTACTGTTTGTTCCTTCCAGTGTATTATTTATTTCAAATGTTTCATTCTTTATTTCTGACAGGTCCTTTTTTATGGTTTCTGTGTCTTTTTTCATGTTGTTGAATATCCTTATAATCATTACTCTAAACTGTCTGATAAATTGCTTGCTTCCATTTCATCTGGTTCTTCTGAAGAATTCTTTTTTTTTTTTAAATGAATGTTCAAGTACAGTTTTCTCCCCCTTACTCCCAATCAAGCCCTCCCACCCCTAAAGAATTCTCTTGTTCTTTCATTTGGGGTATGTTTGTCTTCCCATTTTGGCAGCTTCTTTGTTCAGCCTTAGTTGTTAAACTAATCAGTAATATAGCCTCTAGCTGTAATCAGCAGCCTGGTTTAAGTACCTGGGGCAGAGTAATTCCTCTGGGCAGGGATATTGCTTCCCCTCAGGCTAATGCCACTTGGAGAGGAGTGCTCTGCCAGAGAAAGATGGCTTCTGCTTTATGCGGAATGACTCAGCACGGGGGTCTTAGCAGTTGTTCCTTCAGTTCTCTCCCCAGAGCTACCAGCTCCAGGCTCTCCTCAAGTGTCACTAGTCCACTCTGTCCTACCTCTGCCAGAGGCCAGGTGAGTGGCTGCAAATGAAATTTTGTGCATTGGCTCTTTAAGAGGCTCTCTGTATCTCCAGCTGTCTCTGGTGCTGTAGGCTGGGGAGCCCAGCTTGGGGTTTAGACACCAAACTTCTCAGGGGGAACCCCTTGACTGCTGAAATATCCCTCTGGAACTTCAGCTGCCACCTGTGGGATCCCAGCCAGCCCTCTTGCTCCTCCTCTGCACTCCCTAACAGTCTTACTGTGGTGAAGTGGTTTCTTCTGTCTGTCCGTGGTTATAAGGCTTCTCTCAGCTAATGTTCAGTTAGTTTTATTCAGGATGATTTCTCTACAGTTTGGTAGTAATTCCAGATTCATCCTGGGAGGAGGTTAGTGTAGTTTCCACTTACTCCTCTGCCATCTTGGATCCTCTAAATTTTCTTGGTTTAGGATTTAAGACAAGTTCAAGCTTGCTGTGCTTTAATATTCACTGTGCTTTTTAATATGACTTATTTCTCCATAATTTTTGGTTTGCTACATATTATATTGTCAAGTATGGCTTAAAACCTTACCTTGGCCTTTTAAAAATATCAAGTTAGTCTGTGCCTTTGAAGTTTGTTTCTACTACATTTTGTTAGATTTGGAGTTTTCTTCACCTATGCAATTTATTTTTATAGGGAATTTGGCCTGGTTACATTTACTGATATAACTCTTCACTTACATTCTTCTTCATTGTTGATGCTTTTTTTTTTCTAATTCATAATATCTTTGCCATAAACTTTCTGGTCTATTTAAGGAAGGCAGATCAAAACCTCAACTGACCCTGCCTGCCCTGACTGCCCAGTGCAGTCCTGTCTCCTCTCATACTGAAGTTCACTGTCAGACGCAGAGCCATGGAGCCTTCTGACACCTTTCAGCAAACCGTATCTTTATTTTCTATTCCCTCACCATACTGTACTGTCACTACATCATATGCAAGCATAGCAGCAAGTTATACCTCCCTACTTTATTTATTTATTTTTTAAGAATTTTTACAAGAGTTTATTTGCACCAGCACTGAAGACAGTTGTCATGGAGCAAGATTTCAAAGGCTTTCCTCGCTACATTGTTAACCTTGCCATTTCCCTCTGCAGTGAAACCCAGTCCTTTATACAATGCTCTGAACCTCCAAATTCCCACTGATGAATTCTTTCAAGTTACTTGGGTTTTCCAACAATTCTCTACTGCCTTCACAAAGTGTAGCTACTGTTGTTTAGCAGGATTATCAATTAGTGATGAGTTCTTTATTCCCTAGAATATGGTAAATATTTTTTTTAATTTTATTTATTTTCAAATAGAGGGAAAGGGAAGGAGAAAGAGGGAGAGAGAAACATCAATGTGCAAGAGAAACATCAGTTGATTGCCTCTCGCACACCCCCAACTGGGGACCTGCCACACAACCTAGCCATGTGCCCTGACAGGGAATCGAACCAACCACCTTTCGGTTCACAGGCTGGCACTCAGTCCACTGAGCCACACCCACCAGGGCACATACGGTAAATATTTCTTTACAAACTTGAGGTCTGCCATGTAGACCCCAAGGGGAGACACACAGAGGTAAAGACGTCTTGTCGTCACATCGTTTAACTCTCACTAAACTCAGTGATTTATCACCTGGCTATCGGAGTTCTTCTCCAAGGGTTAAATCTGGGGAGCACCCTCCCCTGTCATTTGAAAAGTGACTAAATCCGGTTTCCTGTCCAGAATTACAACATCATGCATCCATAATCACAAGCATGGCTGAGCTGCAAGGCAGTCATCTGCTGTGTGTGTCTTCCTGGGGGAGGGGCCTCAGGACTGTGTCTGCTGACATTTCCTGGCCATGAACGCATGAAAGATGGTTTGGCTTCTCCAGTAAGTGAATTGAATTCTCCCAAAATGAATTCTATGATAAAACCAAAAGGTGGTTTGTTTAACTTAAACTTTTCATCACACCTATCTCCAAAAAGTATTCTAGGTGCTTCAATACAAGATACAGAATCAGTACGTTTCCTAAAGATGGATCTTGAAAGTTCAAGGGTAGAGCTCCATAAGGAAGATACTTTTAAGGCTTGGGTTTGAATAAAAAGCTCGACTATTTAATAACCTGATGCAACTAAGACATTCCGTACATAGGATTTTTAAAAGTGCAGTCTTCCTGGGATGCCCTGATGTGCTTGCTGTTTGCTTGGCTACAGAAAAAACTTTATGTTTCAATTAACCTTTCTATTTTTTTCCCTATGTCTGAGTATTGTGAACTTCCTTTGTGGTATTTTAGTGATTAGACAGGATGGAGGGTGTTCTTAAAGATTCATGGCCAAGTCAGATGATGTCAGAATGAAGGGAAGGGACGGTCTTCATGGGGCCAGCAAGTCTGGCCCCATCTGAATTGTTTGTCTAACACTCCACAAGTAGAATAGGAACCACTGAATTATTCATGTTTAAGTTGCCCTAAAAAAGGCACTTAGGCTCCCGAAATGCAGACATTTGGTGCCAGTGAGAAGAAGAGGAAGGATGCTGTCTTTCCTCTGAATGTGCCGTTGCCCTCACTGCCTTGTCCTCCAGTTTCACTTCCCAGCCCGCAGAGTGAAGGAAACCACCAGCTGACTTCAATGAGAGGCCATTGGGGGTGGGGGAGTGTGGGCAAATACAGTGAGGGCCTCTGAAGCCAGAGGTAAGCTGAGCATTAAATTTGCTGGAGAAAGCCCAAGAGAAGAAGGAGCTTTGGGTTCATGGGGAGCTGTGTTGTCAGAAGACCTCCAGGTGGGGTGTGATGGGAGGACAGCTAGAGCCCCAGACAGGGGCCCAGGGCCCAGGAATTCACTGCGGGCTTGAGCTTGGAGGTAAGGAGGGGGCAGGAACTGAGAGTAATAACTGGTATGCAATCGGAGATCTTTTTTTATTCTTAGTGTTAGCTTCTCTGTCACCAAACCTTTTCTTAACCGTTCTATCAAGTAGTACTTAAGGGAGAAAGGGGGTAATTAGAATCCCTTACAGTTGGGAGGAAAAAGCAGGGTTCTTACCCTAGACCAGCTGCTCACAGTGGCCTTGAGCTCCTTTGTCAGTACTCCGCCCTGCACCTCAGTTTCCCCACCTACGACACCAGAGCAGTTTCTCCGGGAATGCCAGCAGCGCCTCTGTACACTGCAGGAGACGCTGAGAGACACAGGTGCAATGCCAGGAGTCCTGTGGGTTCTCTTGCACAGTCACCTGTCAGCACCTGTTGGCCATAGGCAGCGTGTTTACAGGACACAGCAAACGGGAAGGGAAACAAGATCGGAAAGGCAGTCCCAAGAGAGCAGACACTCAAATGGGGCAAGCAGTGCTCCAGCCTCTGGAAAGATGTGCTGACAAATTTTACACTAAATACATGAAGGAGACTTTAAAAATATATATCAACAGCCCTCCCAAAACATTTTTTAAAAATCTAAAGAATCAGCAGCCTCAGTCTGCTGGTATTGTTCAAAGATTCTGGAACAGTCTGTGTGAGCTCCCTGGGGACAGAGGCACCTGGGGAAAGGTAGGCAGGTGGGCTTCAGTTTCCTTCACTGTCCACGTGGGAGCAGCTCCTGAGAGCCCCTTTCCTGGTGGGATGAAGAATGGGGCTTGTGTCTCCTCCAGACTGTCCCCTCCAGAATCCATTCTCCTCCCAGACTCTGTTCTCAGCAAACAATCTTTTTCTGTACCAAAGAAAAATACCCATATGTGATTTTTTCCGTCACATTCTTCTTACAGAGAGGTACTTTTCATATACACTTTTTTTCTCCTTTTTGATAAGTGAGTAAATTGACATCTGAGAAGTTAACTGTCTTAACTAAAGTTTGCCAAGTGCTGAGTCTCAGGCAGAGCTGGACTTCCAGCAGGGGGCGCCCTCTCTAACCCGATTCCTTCCCAGGGGCCTCACCGCAGTCTCCCCGGGCGCTGGCCTCAGTTCTGTGCAAACGGGGTAGAGCACAGCGCTCAGCATCAGCACAGGCTTGATAGTCCACAAGCGGAGAGGAGGGATGCAAAACCACTGTGGTGGCCTTTGCTTTTTATCTTTTTTCCCTTGCCGTTTTAAATTTCCCAGATACAGTCGAGGACAGGACCCCAAGGTGCCTCTTCTGCAGTTCCTGCCGTGTCACTCACAGCTGAGCCTGTCTCACTTGTCCCCACCCCGCTCCCATTTTATCGTGAAGCTACTTTCAGAATCCTTTCATTTTACCTGTAAATGTTTTAGCACGTATATCTGTACAGTAAGGACTCTTATATTTAATAGAGCCACAATACTATTACCACATTAAAAACTAATTTCTTAATATCATTGGTACTTAAATTTCTAACTACCCCTAAACATCATCATGTTTTATTGTTTAAATTTGTTCAAATCAAGATCCAAATAAGATCCACACGTTGCAATTGGTTAGTATGCCTTGCAAGTCTTGTTCATTTTATAGATTCCTCTCCCTCTCTTTTTCTTTTCCTTGTGATTTATTTGTGTACAGAACTGGTTCATATGTCTTGAAGAGTTTCCCAAGTCTGGGTTCTGCCTACAGCATCCCCAGATGTAGCTAAGCATGTTCCTCTGTAATTCCTGTAAGTTTATAGTTGAACCTAGAAGCTTGAACAGATTCAGGCTGGAAATTTTGGGCAAAGGCTACTTAATGTCATGAGTGGTTATGAGTATCATCTAATGATCTCAGGTATTGAAAATTAACTGTGACCAGAAGAGGAAGTTCTTAATTTTTCATGTGCAGCAATAATAATGAATATGTGCACAGTTCTTGGGGGGGGGTGTTAGATTTTTTAAATTTATTTTTATAGAGGAAGGCGGAAGGGAGGGAGAGAAAAATCAATGTGTAGGTGTGTCTCCCATGCCCTCCACTGGGGACCTGGCCTGCAACCCAGGCATTTGCCGTGACTGGGAATTGAACCAGCGACCCTTTGGTTCACAGACCTGCACTCAATCCACTGAGCTACACCAGCCAGGGCTCCTTATGGTTTATGAAGTCCTGTTCTACTCCTTTAATATTCTTATTTTATCCTACGCCAATTTCTCGGAGGAAGATTGTTCTGTTCCTCCCGTGTACGCAGCTCTCGAGCTCTCAGGTCCGCTCGAAGTCACGCGCCTGAAAGGCCGTGCGGGAGAAGGCTCTGCCGGCGGAGCCCTGCTGCTTCTCTAGACCACCATTTTCTTAATGTCACCTCCAGTCCCTCCGTCCCACTTATAACCCCGTGGCACCTGATTTAAGGAAAGAACAGGATCTTCATATCCAACCTGCTCTCCGTTGTCTTTAAAGCAACAGTGTTGGAACTGGAGAGAAATGGCAGGAAGCATCTGAAGATTAATCCAGACGCTTAACCCCAAAGGCTTTGGGTGGTCTCATAGCGGAATGAATTATACAATCTTATAAGCTAATTCTCTGGCAACAGCTGCCCCATGTCCCTGCTCAGAGAAGATGGAAGCCTGAGTGACCGTCACTCAGGGTCAGAGGTCAGAGGGCCATTCTCCGGTGAGTGGCTGGCCTGCTAGAGCCGCTCTGCTGGTGTGGTGCAGGCGGGAAGGCAGCCCCGTGTGGGCTGCAGAAGACCACTTGGTCTTCTAGACCGGATTAAACTGGACTTGGCTAGACTCGGATTAAACTCAAGGAGGATATTATTTATGTCATTTTATATAAACAAGTCGGCTAAATAGTGGGGCAAGAAGGGAAATTTTCTTCCCATTTGAGATTGAAAATAGGAGTCTTAACTAAAATTGATTTTATTGTTATTGTTATATCATTTAAATTTAACATGATGGTCATAAAAATGAACAAATTGCGGTTGGTTTCTGAGCAGGCAGAGGTGACATTCTGGGCGTTTATCTCTCGACACAGTTTCATTTCCAACAAGAATAAAAACCGTAATTCCCAGAAGGTTATCCCTAAGGGTCAAGCTCTCCCACTGTCTCTCTGCCCAGGACCACGTCCGATCAGGAAGCAGTGGGTCCACTCTAGAGTGGCATGTTTACTGGGGGCTCAGAGGGTGCTGGGCGACTCTGCCTCTGCCCTTCCTCCCCACCAGTGCAGAGGTGGCTTAACCCAGGTGGGAAAGAAAAGATAGGACTGGTCATACGGATGAGCACTGTCAAGAAAACTTTTCCACCAGTGATACTTGCTCCATCCCTCCTCCCCCCTTGCCCTCCCAACTGGGTTTGCTAAGACCCCAGTTTGTGGCCAGCTCTGTGCTGAGCACAAGGACCCCAGCTGAGCCAGACCAAGTGAGCCTGCCCTCCAGGAGCTCACAGTCGATGGAGCAAAGGAAGCCTAACTCGGGTTTTATTTTTATAATGTTTGCATGCTTCAGTAATGGGTCTTTAAGGACCTTTTTCTAAGAAGACTGTTGCCTTCTTTTTCAAAGGCTATTAAAAGTGATGAGGAGGGAATTATTTTCCTTCTGCAAAAACAACTTACGAGACTGTTTTCTTAAAAGTCATATTTACAACTTGACAGAATACCCCTACACTTTTTGCTCTTTAACACACCAGCCAGTGAATTATTTGTCCAGAACAGAGTGGACATGAGTAGCACAGATGTTAGTTTGCATATTTGATTAATCAGTATTTAGTGGGCACCTCCTGTGTTCCTCTGGGATTATAGCAGTAAATCAACAAGTAATCAATGTGCAAACAAGATACGCTGAGACAGGTATAATAAGTGCAATAAAAACTAAAAACAAGTGGACAATGGGGAGTGAGGCCACCAGGAGACCTCTCAGAGAATGGCCACAGCAGCGGAGCCCTGGATGGTGACAGCAGCTGCCGTGGGGACCTCAGCAGAGAGGCGAATGTGAGGACAAGTATGGTGGTCTCAGGGAACAGAGTAGGACTCAAGAATCGGTGAAGAGTGTTGATTGAGCCACAGAAGGAAATTTACACAGGATGTACATTACTAATAAACTGTAAAAAACACATCTGCAAGAAACAAAATAAACCTCAGTACAATGGCTCTGACGAGGAAGCAGTTGTGCACTTAGGCGTCTTTGTTTGAAAGACTAGGTTGTTTGACACTCGGGAAATAAAGCTGGAAGAAGAAGATGTTTATGGGAGGTCATTCTGTAATCGGCTGTTGACCCTCTGCTTCCTGCAGAATCGGCCCCACAGTGAGGATGAGAAGATCCTGACCCAAAGGACACTTTGGGTCTAACTGGAAGGGGGGAGCCAAAAGAAGCTCTTGGAATCCACTGAGCCGTCTGAGGCAGACTGGACTCAAACACCAGCCCCCATGGGGAGTCATCCAGGGGAAGGACTTGTCCAGCGGAAGAGGCCACAGACCTTGTGGGAGAGGAGGTGTTGAGAGATACAGGCTGGGGCTGATGGAGAGGCGGCCCGGAGGAGCCCCGCCTGGGAACAGATACCGAAAGGCCTGCCGGCCTGGCAGTGCCGTTCTGGCTGCACAGCTGGGGTGCGGGGCTGGGTTTCCTAAGAGTGATGGTGTCGGATCTGTGATTGCTCACTTTGTCTACAAAGAGAAGGGGATGCTTTAAAACTGTTTATGTGACTTCGCCTGACAAAAGATAAGACAAAGGTCAATCCATATATAAATATTTATGGAAAAAACACTAATTAAAATATTAGCAAACAATTCGAGAGAACGCTGAATGTGTTATACACCACAACCAACCAGAGGGCGAACAGCTACAATTTACCATCTTAGTGGGTCAGAGGAGAAAAACCTTTTAATTAGCTCCATAAATACTTAAAAGTTACTTAATGAGATCAATATCTATCTTTTATTAAAAAATCTTAATAGAATAGAAACCACCGCATATTTCATTAACAAAAGAGAAACATTTATATTTAAAGTTGAAAATCAGCAACATGCTTAACAGTGAAACTTCTGGTGCATTGCCATTGAAGTGGGACACCAGGCGGGGACCCCTCCGTCACTCTCGCAGTGATGCGGCTGTGGAAGCACCGGTCAGGGCCGTCACCATGGAGAAAGAAACAGGAGGCACAAGGTGGGGTAGGGAGAGCCTAGCCTGTCATCCTGTGCAGGTGCCGGCACGGGGAGCCCCGAAGGCCCAAGAGACTAGTGCGAAGCTGTGACAGAATGTTAACGGGCACTGCCACGTGGGATTTCTTTCTCTGTCCAGTCGTTCCTCTCTTGACCCCGCTGTTCTCTGCCCAGCAAACTTGCCTTCATCTTCCAGGATACAGACCCCATTCTCTCCTTGGTGAGACTGTGCCTCCGTGTGTTTGCAAAGCTTTTTGTCCCTCATTCTGGGCTGCCACTGTACTGAAATTACTCGGGTCTCTTCACCTCCCTGTGCCCACCACTGAGAAGGCAGGAACAGGGCCCCTGCACCTTCTTACACTCCATGCTATTTGTGAGCTCCTGGGATGTACAGGGTACGGCCAGGGTGCTGGCAATAAGGCAGATGCCACTGCTGCTAAGCATTGATGACTCCACCTGGGACCTTTGTTTCCCATCAGCTGGGGCACGTAGTAGGTGCTCAGTAGGCATTGAGCAGAGGTTGTCCCCCTGCCCCCTTCCCAGTCTGTGACCCACCCCCATCAGGGCAGGTCGGTGTCTGTGCAGGAGGAGGGCACAGCACCACTTCCTCCGGGTACAGTCCTGCTTGGCTGTCACTTGGGGCTGCAAACCAGCCTTCCCTTGCAGAGACCATGCTTCTGCGTTGTGCCCAGCCCCTCACCTCTGTGCCCACGTGGGGGCAGAGAGAAATACCTCTCCTGGGGATCCCTCACCCCCACCCCCGTTAAGGGGATTCCAGACCGGTAGCCAAGAAAGCTTCCTCAGCACCTGGCCCTCTGGCCACCTCCTTTTCCTACCTGCTCTTTCTGATGCTGGTCCAGTGAACCCTGCTTCAGTGTCTCCTCTGCCTGCTTGTGCTAAGTGAGCCTGGTCTGATGTGTGAGTTGTTGGGAAAGCAATCCGCCTTCCTGGCAAATGAGGCCACAAAACACAGCCCCCAGGCGGAGGGGGTAGATTTCACTTTATTACACATTTCTACTGAAGCTTTTGTTTTCAAAATTTTTAAATCAGAGAGAATTAATCTTTAGGTATTTCTTCTTTTGATGCTCAAGAGCTTTACAACCTAGTATTGAGACTTGGCTTTTGACTTGGATCCAAGAAGATGCACTGATCTTTGAAGGCAGCCGGGACACTTCTTTAACTGCTAGTAGATGTATTTTGTCTTAACAGCTCCTGATGGCAGTGTGAGTGTTTGGGTATTGAAATATGCACCAGCCTTGCCCTGGTGCCTTCCCTTAGCACTCAGGGGGCTAGTGTGAAAGTAAATGCAGAGTTTCTAGTGTGGATGTAATTTCCCTTCCATCGACCTTGGCCATGTCCTTTTAAGTTCCTCAAAAATTGTGTGCTAGTGCAGAGAATACCCTGAAATGATCTGTAGGGAACTGATTGAATGAACCAAGTATTCTAGGCCAGGCTGAAATTTTTCGCTCTTTGACGTTGGAGCGGAGCATAATGCCGTGCAGGTTAATAGATCAGTGAAAGCTGTTTTGTCAGTGAATAAAAAGGTGAGAGGACTAAATTTTTAAAATAAATAGTTTTGCTGAGGAAGCAATATGTGTAGTTATTCAGAACTTGGGAAATAAATGATTTTAGACTAATGCCAGGCTCCAGATCCTTATGTGGTAGTTGAGCCTTCAAAACAAAAAGAATGAAACACCTTCAGAATATTGTTGACATGCTGCTATGAAAGCACATGGCATTTAATTCATTACGCACTTTTCAGATAACATGTATAGTTGTAGTAGTAACCTCTGGGCATTTTTGTATTGTTGAGGGTGGTTTATCTGGGAGGGCGGGGACAGAGGCTTGGAGAGGAGTGGGTTGAACAGACTCAGCAGCAGGCGTGTGTTCTGAGCTGAGACCAGCATAGGTAGTCGAAGACCCGGCCATCTTGGCCCTGGTCTGCAAGTGCCAGTAGTACACTTCACATCTTCAAAAGCCCTGATCGCATTTAAATACCTTTCCAGATATATTTTTGGTCTTTCAAAAAGCATGCCCCTTGAAAACAATCACCAGCCTATACACTTTCAAAATAATAATTTGAACTTTTTCTTGCCCACTGTTCCCTGGTTCCTTTCATTGTCCCCTTCTCTGTTTCTGGCCCATTCCATGAATGCGCACCGCAGCCCCTCTGGGCCCCACTGGCATCTGGCCCTGGCGTTGAGTAGCCCTGCTTTGGGGCAGCAGAGCTCAGTGTCGTTGTTAGCATTTGAAAGCTTTGGAAATACGAGAGTTGCTCTCGTAATGAAAGGTAAGCGCAGTAGTTGTTATCACATTCAATATTTTGGTCAGTTTAGTGGTTGCTTGGTAACTAAAGTTAAACCGACCACAAGATGGAAAAACTTGAAATTCATTTCCAGGGATTGCCTCAGACTGCCGAGAAGGCATCTTCCTGTTTAATTGTAACTGATTCGTTATAAGTGACTTGAAACCTTTTGGAAATGGTGCATTATTTTCTGGATATTAGGCATACTAATGAGCATCCGAAACCATCCACTGTCTAAGGAGGCCTCAAGCCCACCCAGATGCCCTAAGTCTGGCAGAATCTGGACACCACTTCCCAGGCCCCATGGGTCCCAGCCTTGCTGATCCAGCTTCTAGGTGAAACCAGGCCCCCGGGAGCTCCTCTCTTCTCCAGCCTTGGCTTGCGTCTGACCCTGTACTGGCCCTTTGGCCAATGGCAGAGCCAGGCAAGGACTGGAGAGTGGATAAAAACAGGCAAGGGTGGGCCGGTGCCCCACCCCCCACAGGCAGCCATACCTCTACCCCTGACCTCTCGACCCACAGGATGGGGGACTCCAGGGAACTGAAGAGGAAGCTCTGGCCAGAGGGTCCTCCTGGTGGAGGGGAGTGATCACTGATTCCTCTGGGACCTGGGGTCCTCCCCTCCCTCCTCTTCCTTCCTTCCTTCCTTCCTTCCTTCCTTCCTTCCTTCCTTCCTTCCTTCCTTCAGCAAAATACACTGAACACCTGCCCTGCACCTTTCTCCTTCACTTTGTCCCGGGAGACACACAGCAGGGCCTGCCTCTCTGTCCTCCCTCATACTCACTGCGAGAAAGCAGCCGACGCCCCCAAGGAAAAGCAGGCCCCAGAAAAGAACATCCCTCCGGAAGACAGACCCCACTCCGCGCCCAACAGTTGATGTGACCTGACGCCAAACAGATGGGCGCAGAGGGAGCATGAGAAATAGACTCAAAAGAAGAAGGGAAGGTAACGGCGGTGTAAAGCAAAAACAAGAGATAATTTTTTAAATGAATGAAGTAGAAAGAACAGGTATGAAAAAGCAGAATAGCTGAACTGAGGGGCAGAAGAAAAGCTGAACTGCAGGATGAACGCAGCTGCAGCTGGCACACGGAAGAACACCAGAAAGCAGCAAGAAAATGAAGAAGCGCTGACCAACGTGCAGCACAGAAGCAGATGTGCAGACAATATCCAGGTGACAGAGTTCCAAACAGAGCAGAAGTCATACTCGAATGACAAAGAGAAATTCTCCAGAATTACAGGACGATGAAAGGGCTCACCGAGGCCCAGACAGGAGAGACCAGGAGAACCCCTCACCAAGGCCCATGCTCAGGAGCCCTGCTCACTCAGCCAGGCTGGTGCCCCGTCCAGCTGCCAGGTCCCGCCGCCAGCTCCCCTGGTCTCGAGAGAGAAGCGAGACGCCACCTCTAAATCTTATTTTTGGTATTCAGCAGCTAAGCATTTCCATCCTTCTCTTGTAAATATGCAGTACTGGCAAGGTCTGCAGGAGCCACGTCTGTACGTGCCTGTCCCATAGCCCCTGCCCAGAACTCGGGGACATCAGAAACATTCATGGGATGAGAGCAAATGAATGACTGATGCCAGTAGGGAGGAGGTGTGCCGTGTATATGTCTGGAGTTTGTAAATACATAGGTATAACTCTTTGATTAAAGTTCAAAACTGTGTTTAAAAGTTGTAACTTGCCTTTAGAAAAAGTTTGTTCACTTTTTATTTCATCTCGTAACCATGAGGTTTGCGCTGCACCAGCAGCTTGTCAAAATAGCAGCTTTCTGTACGCACTGTCAGTCAGGCGTCCTTTCCTGCCGTGTTTCAGACCCACAATACCTTTTATGATCCTTTTTATCCTCTGTCGTCATTAGACTGTCTTTTCTTTGTTCAGCGTTTTTTCTGAGATCTCGGAGGTTTCCGTTTCAGATGATGCGGTGAGATGTTTAGTAATTTAAGCTGCCCCCGGCCTTCCCCCTTGCACCCAGCATTGCACTGCAGAGGCCCTGCTGCGGTGTGTGTCTTCTAGAGACACTGCCTTCTTCAGGAAGTCATCCTAAAAATAACTTCACTTAACTGGGCCATTTTATGAGTTGTTTCAGACTTGTCTCAGCCCAGTCTGAAAGCAGGATACTATTTCAAACAGATACAATGAGCCTTGAACCTGATCACAAGGCATCTGTTACCCCATTCGGGCTGCTGGGAGTTGATAAGATTGCTTCCAATCGCACTGCAGTTAAGGCTAGAAAAGCCTTGGGTGTAGCAGACGGCAAAAAACAGCCAGCCAGAGCCTGAATATAGTTTGTATAACTCTTGGTATTGAGGGTAGTACCAGAGAAGTGGTTTGGGGGGCAAAAGTCTGGGTGCCTCCGGCTGTCCCAGAGAGTAGACTGACCCCTCACTGGCAGGACAGGCTGCATTCAGGACTCTGGCCTCCAGCCTGATGTCAGGCCCTGTACAGGCACCAGGGATGGGGACAAAGGGGACATACAGACAGGATGAGAGCGGGGAGGGGACTGGGCTATGCTGCTCCCTTAGATGGAGCCACTGGACAGATTTGGGAAAGGTTGGGGAGGGGACAGAAGGATGAGATTAGGTTCCCAGGAATGGGGGGCAATCCAGGCAGATAGCACAGGTCAAGGCTGTTTAGGGGCCCACAGTGGTGGGACTTGTCGGAGCACAGGACCGTTGGATTGGGTGGTGGGCTGAGGCAAGGGTAACAAGAGACTCCATGGAGAAAGGCCAGGTGCATGGCACCAAGGGGTAGGACTGAGCCCTATGGGCAGTGGAGACTCAGGCCCACACAGAATGCAGCATCAGGAGGCCCCAGCAGGAGTGGGCCCTGAACCCCACTGTGGATCTGTGGCTGTAGCATTCCATTCTGTCCTCCATGGGTGTGCGAAACCTTCCTTGGTTGCAGCCGGTCTTGGCGTTGGCCACCTGACAGGGGTGCCGTCATCAGAGCCTGTCCTAACAGAAGTTTGGACCAGTGGCTTGCCCAGGTGTCCAGTCCTAACCTCCCATAGACTTTTGAAGTTAACCATGCTCTTCTCAGTAGGATTCTCAGCATTCTCTCTCTCTCTCTCATGATGGTGTATGTTGGAACCACATTATTACCTTCATATTACTCAAGGACGTGCTTTCAAAACTGAAGATAAAAGCACCTGGAAACTGCCCGTGTGTGAGCAGGCCAGATGATGATGGGGACCCAGTGGTTTTCAGGGCAGACTGCAGTGCCCTCTGACCTGGGTTTCCATCCTCCCTCCTCCTCCTCGTGGTTCCCTCAGCCCCAGCAAACTTTTGCTCGTCCTTCAAAGCCTGGTTCACACATGACCTCCTCTGAAGCCTTTCCAGATCCCCTCTCCCAAGGAGAATTCACCTGTCCCTCCTGTTTTTCCGGAGTATTCTGTTCAGAGCTACATTCAGTCTCTTGGCAGAACATGCATTTTGTCTCTTTGCGGCTCTCTGTCACTGATCAG
This sequence comes from Tonatia bakeri, assembly GCA_004024845.1. Lineage (NCBI taxonomy): Eukaryota > Metazoa > Chordata > Mammalia > Chiroptera > Phyllostomidae > Tonatia > Tonatia bakeri. The sequence continues at coordinate 19,524 of PVIA01005423.1, forward strand.
CCTGGGAGCACCGCAAGGGCAGGTGCTTTGTCCCCCCACCCCCGCAGCGCAAGCCCATCCCTGCTCAGTGGGCAGCAGTGCCCCCCACAGCTGTGCACGGCTCCTCGCCCCCCGCACCGGCGACTCCGCTTGGAATGTGCACCTACGGGCCACTCTGCCAAGCTCGGAGTCATGGGCACCCCCAGCCCATCTCACTCCTGACTAACGCACTCTCTTCCTCTCGCCTCCTAGGGCCGATGAAATCGAAATGATCATGACGGACCTTGAAAGAGCAAACCAGGTAGGATGTTTGATAGCTTCAGGCATAAAATCGCAATAGCGTAGTCGTTTGTCATCTTGGAAAATGCTCCTCTCTCAGTTGGAAGGCCAGTTATTCTCATATTTTTACATACAGCCATCAGTGGTGACAGTTTTCCTGATGTTATGAGAAGTGCATGAGGGGTCACAGGCGAGCTCTCGGATGTGGCCCTAGCATCCCCGACACCCCCCGGTGAACGTCCACTGCAAAGTGACCACCCCTTGTTCTTCTTCATTCATGTCCTCCACGCCCACCTCTGTTCGTGTGGCAGCTGTCACACTGTGGAGTTCACACCCGTGGGTTGTACCATAAAGAAGCCTGTCACCCCCTCCCACTGGGTTGAAGCCACTTGTCTGGAGAGGGCCTCCAGCTGACAGCCTTCCCTTGGCTGGCACTTGGTTGGCGTGAGTGCCTTGTGGGAAGTACCCCACACGGTGTCTGACATGACGTAGGCACACAGTGCTGAGTGGCTCCAAATACTCAGCCACCTAAAAAATTTGGCCACCTTGTAGAACCTCTTCCTTCCCCAAGGACTCTGTAGAACACTAAAACATTTTGCTTCAGCAAATGGCACTGCTGTTTTGGAAAGAGAGAGGTCTCCCTATTTATTTTCTCTGTGGGGAGAAGCAGCCAAAGTCGTGATGCCTCTCAGCCCCAGAAGGCCACAGGCCGTGGCCTCCCCCACTCAATTTTAGGGCAGCCACAAGCACAGGAGAGCTGAGCGGGGGTGCCTCTGTGGCCCAGGTAAGCCCAGCGCCCCACAGGATGAAAGTCCTTCCTGGGTCTGTGGTCTCCGCTTCCCACCTTTGGGAAGTTCCACTGGGTGCCCACCCCTTGGCTGAATTGCTTACCCAGACCTTGGCAAATGCGGAAAGAGTGTAGTTATCTATTCTTTGACCAATAAAATCATCCTCAAGTCTATTGGAATGTGAAAGTCAGTTTATGCATAAGAATAACCACAGGAGATGTGTGGATTTCCTTTTTTCTTTAAGAAGAACTTTGTGGGTTCTGTGCCGCATGCCCAGACTCAGCCCTTAGGATCCTGGGCCTGGCCCGTGCGAGAGGCCAGGAGAGGTGCGTGGAGGGAAGCCGCTGAGAGAGCAGCTTCGTGTAATAGTTGTCCTGGCAGCAGGAGGAAGAGCTGCCAATTCTTGAGTAACTTCGTGCCTGGCTCTGTTCTAAGCACCTCACATGAACAGAGTCACTTAAACCTCACAGAAGCGCACAGAGGCCAGTGCTGTTATGACCCAGATGCAGAAACAGGTCCGCGGCTGGTCCTTGCGGGGCCAGGACTGGAGCCTGCGCTGTCACCAACCAGCACGCTGGGGCGCAGGCACAGAACAAGAGCCGCCTTGGCCTCTCTTTCAGACCGTCTTGTTTCCCAGCTGCACTCATCCACACAGCTCCCTGCTGTAAAAGCACTCCTTCTGCTTCACCTCACAAAGGTGCTGAAATATTTATTCACCTTTACTTGCTAATTTACTTTGGGTCTTTGTTTTCACTCAGTTAGCACTACTCAACTTTGCAGAAACCTTAACTCAGAAGTAGTTACCAGTGGGAGTTAACCTTCTCTGTCACAGGATTGTCATTTACATTTCTAGAATTTCCACCCCTCCACTCTCCCCCAGGCCAGTCGTGGGAGTGCCTCCTCTTTTGATGGCCCTTCAGGGTTAGCGCGATTGGTCAGGCAGATAGCCCTATTCTGTGAACGTCACACGCGGGCTCTGAGGCCATCCCCAGGTACTAACGAAGGTGGGCAGAGCTGATGCAGCTCTCGAGGGCTGAGGCCACTTGGGTGGGTCTCTGTCCTACAAGACACCAGACAGAACCATAGAGAAAGGTGCCACCTCCAAGTGACATTTTGAGGACATTGTGCTGCGGGAAGTAAGCCAGTCGTGAAAAGACAAACACTGTGCCGTGCCACCGACACGAGGCCCCCAGAGCAGCCCCCTCACAGGCAAAGCGTGGCGCTGTGTGCCGAGGCCAGGGAGGGGAGCAGGGCAGGCGACTGCTGTTCGATGGGTCGGCGTTTCGGGTGGGGGGGGTGGCGGGAATGACAAGGTCGTGGAGACTGGTTGCCCATGGCAGTGTAAATATGCTCAGCTGTGCTGAACTGTATGCTTTAGAAATGGTTAAAGTGGTGAATTTTATGTTATATGTATTTTGCCATAATTCAATTTTAAGTAAGAGAAGGGAAGGGAGGGAATGATAACCAGTACTTCCTTTACAAGATAGTTTTGAGGATTAAAGTTGAAGTGCCTGGGTAGGAAGTGGATGTTTCCATAAATATTCACTCTGTAGTTTCTAAAGGAGCAAAGATTTGGTGGGAGAATTACAAAGCCCTGTCCTAGGGAAATGCCAGCATGGTGGGGTGTGGAAAGGCGTAAGTGAGTTCTGCCAACAACCAGGGGGAGTTAACAACCTGATGTGGCTGTCACAAGAAATTATTGCAACCTCAGGCTACATTAATAGAAATAGTTTCTAGAATGAAGGAGGTAGTGATTCTACACCATCTGCAATAATTGGTCCATCCCTGGAGAGTAAGAATTTATCCTGGAAACCACACTGAAAAGATGGCAGGTACCCAGAGTTCATTCTGAGTCCCCTCCATGGCCAGAACATGGAGGGGACTCTAACCCAAAAGATGATAGGGGTTTGGAGATATTCCTAATCTTTGGGGAGCAGGGAAAGAGGACAGAGGGACTTCACACCAAGCACCAGGAACGTAGGATGCTACATGATTCCACAAGGGAAGGCCTAGGGCCAGGGCATGGTGAATTCTGTCCCTGTAGCTCCTCAGGGCCGGTCAGGAGAAGGGGTCTTCCCTTTTCATGGCTGAGTTCAGAGGCTGGTGGAAGGGATGCTCGCACTCAGTTCTGTCTGTCCGGAGGAGCCTAGAGCTGCCACCGAAGGAATCGAGCTCCGGGAGCTGTGCAGGCAGATGCTGACCGGCCCTTGCTGAGAGAATGAGACCAGGCATCACAATTTCAGTGAACTGAAAATTGAACTAGGTGGCTCAATGGGTCAACAAGGACGACTCACAAGGAGAACATCTTCCCGCGTGGTCATGAGGACGCGTTCCAGACAGGCGAGGCTGGGCATAACCAGCTCTGGGTGTTTCGGACCATTCCATAAAGCTAGAACCAGCAGGTTCAGAGAGGGAGAGTGGACCCGCAGGAAGGGATCCAGCCAGGTGTGTGGAGGAGCTCATCCTGAGAACAGTGGAGAATCACAGGTGGAAGTAAGATACCAGATGAGTTCTAGAAGGATCACTCTGGCTAAACGTTGGAGAATGTATGGGAGTAGAAAGACTGGAAGCCAGGGCAGCAGTAAGCAGCTGTTGTGATAGGTCGGGGCCAAGAAGGCCCGGGCCTGAAATGCAGTGGTCCCCGGGGAGAGGAGGTGGAGGTGGGTTGGGCAGGAGGAGGGGGACCGGGGGCTGCACACCAGTGTGGGCACAGCCCGCCATCTGGTTCAGCCGCCTTTCTCATCAGGGGAAATTCCCAGGAGGCGCAATTTCCTAATTCATTGGCATATAACATTATTTTTGCACGAGGTTCACAGCAGTGTTCTACTGAGACCTGAAGCTCTGTTTTGTTGCGAAAGCACTTGAGCTTCTGTTGTGGAGAAGTGGAAGAGTGACCCGCCACTGACCGTCAGTGAGGCCCAGGTTTCACTCACACCTGCTTGGTAAACGTCAAGGCACTTGCATTAATACTGTCTCAACTGGTGACAGTAAAGGTTCAGAACTTTGGAGGCTTCATAGGAAATAAGAAACCACAACTGTGCACTCTACAACCACATGAAACCTGTCTGTGGGCCCAGTAACTCGGTCAGCTCCTCTGGCTGCGCCTTCCCCGCCCCTCCTTGCAGAGCAGCCCTGATTTGAGTTGCCAGGGCCCAAAACCGCAGCGGGAGTGGGAAGAAGTTCTTTCGGGGAGTGAGCCTCCCCCTGCCAGCCTGCCTGACTTGTAGCGGGGAGGCTACCCTAACAGAAGACCCTTCAGGTTGAGGTTACGTTGGAAACCACTCTTGAACTTCACTGAAGAGACAGAATCAAATTTGAGAGAAATGCAAAGAGCAAAAAGAACTCAGAGCAAGACATGGCCTTTTCTTTGACCAAGGCTTCTGCATTCTGAGGGAAGAGCGTTTGAGTTTGAATCCCAGGTCTCCCACTTCCCACCCACGTGGCCTGGAGCAAAGCCGCAGTCCCCCAGCACCCGCCTCCCCATCATAGACTGGGGTAACCACTTGCACCTCCGAGAGAGCCCCCATTCATCAAACCCACATCCACACAGCGAATATTTGTGAGCGCTTGCTGCGAGCATGCGCTGTTGAGATGCAGCCCATCCCTGTGGGCACCTCCTAGGCACTGAGGAGGTGCTGGCTTCATCTGGGCTCATTGCCTGTGGGAGAGCCATGTCTGTGTCTCTGGTCACTCCTTGGGTCCCCTGGGAACTCTGGTCTCTCTGTGTAATAACTGTACTCCCAGGCCTTATCAGGTGGGCTGGCAAGGTCTGGAAAGAGTCCCTGGGGCCACCCCTTGTGGCAGGAGGACACAGGGAAATTTGCTCTTCTGTCTTCCCTGAAACCGTGATTTAGGCTGTGACAAGCAAGGTCTCCATGGGTGGCCTTGTGTGGTTCCAGCTTTTGGCCTCGCTGACCTGAGAAAGAAATTCCAAGCTGCCGTGCACTGCGTCCCGGAAACACAGACAGCAGGTCCAAATGAGGACTTTGGTCACCAGTGCAGGGCCAGTTTGGGACACATGGCAGTAAATTTCTTGGAGGAGCTTTTGACCTCCTTCCTGTAGAATCACTGGAATGAGGTCACCTCGGGGCTCTAGCTGCTTCTTTACTTATCCTGTGTTTCCAGCACTTACTCTTCTCAGAAAAGTAAAGAAAGTAAGCAACAGCTAGCAAGAGAAATCTCCCAGGAGAGCAGCTGAGGCTTGGCAAGGCGCTATTCTCTCATAGGGGTGGCGGCTGAATCACACCCAGGGCTGTTGCCAGCTGCCTGTGGGAGCCCTGGCTTCAGTCCCCAGGCTCTGCCTCTGGAGGGACAGGGGAGGAGGGAGGGACCCCATCCATGGAAACAGAATTCAGTGTCTCCCATGGCGGCCACATCTCCATGTCTGAGGTTCCAGATCAGAAAACAGCACCCAAGTTTTCCACATCCTGTCACTGATTCTACTTTCAGAAACAACCACACGTCACCTGGTTGGACGGCGGGCATCAGGGGGATGAGGGACCCTGGAAACAAGTGGCACCGTGGTGCTGGCCCGGCACAGCAGCCCTTGATGCCTGCTTCAGCTGCCAGAGATGGGGCTGAACACACAGCTGCAGGATCAGCCACCCCAGCCCTGTTTTTATTTTTAATTGTTGAGCTTTGTCCATGTTTAGCTGCATGAACCACCTCAATTTATTTTGTATTTTGTTTTTTGTTTTTTGTTTTTATGAACTCAAGGTATGAAACCAAAATAAATAGTATAAATCTGAAACAATCAAAAAGTTGCACTGGAGTAACCAAGCTAGGCCAAATGTGATATAAGTCTGTGACCACCACGGGTAGGTCACAGAGCTACTCTGTACATGAACTTGTAAACTGAATAAAGTACAGCAGCTCTAGAGTAGTGAAGCAAACCGAAGGTGAAATCATTAACAGCTAGATTTCTTCTGCTGTGAGCCACGGGCCTTTGAAGAGATAGCACTCTGCTCCGAACAGCTGAACACCTGCCTGAGGTCCTGGTCGGGAACCCACCGCCCAGGCCTGCCCGAGCCCTGGGGGTTCTGGAGACCTCCAAGCCGGCATTTCCAGGCAGGGCGGCTGGGGACCCTGCTGCTTGGCTGCTACCAGAGCAGCTTCTCCACCAGGCTGAGAAATATTTTTTCTAGTCAGCGAGACTAGAACTATGTCAAAATGTACCTTATCCCTGGCAGAACCATGGAGACATTATGCCCAAGGGTTTAGCTAACTAGAAAGCAAAGAGTAAACTTTTCCTTAACATGACATGTTCATCAGCACATCTGAATATAACCAGGGGGTGGAGGGGCATCGATCTTTTCCACTGAAGAGGAGACTTTCCTGCAGTTAGCATGCACCAGAAATCACCCCTGCCAGCTTCACCTCACCCGTCACATTGCCGCCTTTCCTGACGGGTGCTTCTCTTCTCGATTCTGTGGGAGGCGACTGCCCGAGCGCAGACAGGTCTGGCCAGGCACCGTGTGAATTAGGTTGAGCGCAATTCCCGGGGCTCCTGGAGAAGCAGGGCAGGCGGCCACCAGCACCACCCTGGGCAGAAGTAACAGCTCTTAGAAATATCCTAGTTTGTCTGTATGCAGAGCAGATAGGTTTGTGCTCCTGTCACATGATTGCCGAAAGCTGCCGGGCCCCTTCTTGGGCAGCTAGATTGAACAGCAAGTACTGGGGCAGGCTAACTTCTTGTTTCTGTTTTTCAGTCTTTCTTAGCGATCAGTAGACACATAACATCACACCACAAAATGTGAAAACACATGAAATAGCCCTGCCCAGCCAGGCTTTTCTTGTTAATCGTTTCTGTTAGCAGAATGTAAGTCTGGTAGAAGGAATAAGCACGATACTTCTCAGCCTACATGCCCAGTGTCAATTTAGCTACTGTTTCTCACCCATCCTAGAGTTTCATCTCAGTTATAATTGTAAAATCAGGACGAGCCCATTAATAAAACACTTCTGAATGAGCTCTGTGTACAGTGCACTTCCTCGGGTGTTAACCCTTTCGAGGTCCATGCGAGGGAGGCGGTGCTCCCACGTAGAGGTGGGAGGGTGGAGGTTTAGTGCGCTCAGTTAGGTAACGTGCCCTGGTCCCTCTGCCCCACATGCCCAGCCCTGCCCACTGCACCACCGTGCCCTCTCAGGGGGCAGGCACCAGGCTGCCCTGTTCTCACTATTCACTGGGAAATCCCGATTTGCTATCTAGTGGCATTGGATTGCTTGGGCAGGAATTACATGCAAATAACAGAAGTGTCTGCTTGTTTCTCTCTGGACCTCCTTCCTGCGGTCAGCTGCGCTCCTCCCCATTCCCCAGGGGGTCTGGGCCACCCTCCCGCCTCTGGCCCCCAGCCAGCCAGCTGGCTGGGATGCCAGCATCAGCATTAGAAGACTGTCGAGTGAGGGGTTAAACATGTTGAAATGAGCCTGGCCCTCACAAAAGAAGCGGCATTTACACCCTGTACATTTATGGAAATACTTGCAGAAGGAAAGCAACCACAATATTGTGAGTGTTTTAGGAAGAGAATAGCCAGAGTGTCTTTAATTCACTGTTTACCCGTGAGAATTACTCCCAGGAGTAATCCTGCAATAAAATCTTCTTGGTCTATGAGAATAGGAAGAAATTGAATCAAAAGACTCTATTTCCACTTGTATTTATTCAGTCTGGGAAATTCAGTGGGCCGGAGCATTACTATCAGCAGGGGATTCCTTGCTCCTAGCGTTAAATTACTGTCATAATCGCTCAATTATTTCTTCCTTGTACTGTTTAAAATAAAAATCCATCACATTCTATGTTTTTTTTCTAGCATTTATTAGGTTGAGTGTTTAGGAAAATCAATTATAGTCAGTCAGGCATGAATTGATGAATGTTCTTGTAATAATTGTCAGTTGTTAAACTGAATGTACTTTCTCTTCTCACCCTTTTCATTTCCTTCAGAGGGCAGAGGTGGCCCAGAGAGAGGCGGAGACCTTAAGGGAGCAGCTCTCATCAGCCAACCACTCTCTCCAGCTGGCCTCGCAGATCCAGAAGGCGCCGGACGTGGTGGGTAGCTGGGCCCTATGGGGACTCGTCTGCCTGGCATCTGCAGCTCCACATTGCAGCTGTTTTCTTCCTTCGCTTTTTAACATCCCTCTCTGGGATACTTTAAGCAGTACTGCTGTCCCGGCGGGGAACGCTTTTAACGATTTGGGGATGGAACTTGGTAGAGTCAGAGGGAGAGTTTTCCTGCTTATGTGTCGATGCTCTGTGGTCAGCGCGACGCCCGCCCAGTGTGGAGGTAGAGGCAGATCCCATCACCAAAAGGCAAGTCTTCCTGGCTAGGCCTGTGGAGTGGCAGCTGGCAGCTGGGTGGGATCTGAAACTGGAACTTCACCAGAATTACACGGGAAAACTGGAGGTGTGGTCTTCTCCTGAATGTATCTTTCCAGAGTGGGAAGAACTCTGTGATGAACTTGGAAGGCTAAAGAGGTAATAAGGTGACGTTCCCCTCCGAGTCTGTGTAATCACCAGAGTCTTGCCTGAAGTGTAGGCATTCTGGAGCCATATGTTCCAGCCCTTTGGCCTCTTGGCTTTTCTGATATTAATTAAAGTTGCTCTTAGTTGGAACTTTCCCAGCTTGACCGAGGTAGCTTAGAAGTATCGGATTCCGGACTCTTTCCTTCCATGCTGTGCAGTTGTATGGAGCAGCATATAGTTAAGACCTGGGTATTGGAGCCACACACCTGGGCTCAGACCCCTCTGTGCAGTTGTCAGCTCTGACTTTGGGCAATTCACTTAACCTCCCTGAGTCTCAGTTTCATCATCCATTAAATGGGTTTTTACAAGGGTTTCAGAAATCTGAGCAAAGTGCCCAGAGTAAGACCTGACACATAATAAGCCCTCAGGAACCCTTAGCAATTAATCTTGTTGTGGTTGGCATCATCACCCCTGATTCAGGAGCCCTGGTTTGGAAGGTAAGCTCCATTTTACGCTTGTTTTACACGTCACGGCAGTGAAACTTCTGGCCTCGGTTTTCTTGTGTATAGCATGAGGAGTAAGTGATCCTGAGGTCCTTCCAGCTCTGACAGCCAATGGTGATGAGTGAATTGCACGCATGGGTGCTTGTGTGTTTGTTGTTACGTAACAAGAGTTACAGCGCTCTTACCGTGTACCAGGGCCCATGGTGGACACTGGGAGAGCAAGGGGAAGGAGCCAGGCCCCTCCCAGAGAGTGCACTTTCAAACCAGGGAAGCTCACTGCTGCTGTCTGTTCACGTGTCGGTTTGGCAGCCATCCTTCCACCTCACCTGCACAGTGGGCGGTTACTTCTTTGTTCGGATGAAGAAGCAGGAGCTCCATGCATTCAGACCCCTTGCTCCAGAGCACTTGCTCAGTCCCAGTGGCCAAAACACTCAGGCCCAGTGGCCAAGCCAGGACTCGACTAGAGGGCCCTCTGCCACCTTAGAGTGGGAATCGAATCAAAATTATTCCTCAAGAATGAATCTAAAGCAAATTTTTGGTGCCAGGACCATTTTTAACAATGTTTTTTTTGTTTTCTTTCTTTACATTAACGTTTAGTAAAACATGATTTAAGTATCTTGGGATATAGAGCAAAGTTTTCCAATTTAAGAACCATTGCATCCCTCATATTTCAAGCACTCTGATTTTCACTTTACCTGAAATGGCCCTTTGGCTCTGTGCTGCGTCCCCCGCTCCCAGCGTACCTGCACTAGACCCAGTGTCTCAGAGCAGGAGGAGGCCCTAGAGGACAGAGGGGGAGTACGGCTTCTCCTGGCCTTCTCCTGGCCCTCTGGAGAGAGTTATCCATCCTCATACGTCCACACAGGGCTCCTGAGCTAAATGCTTCAATTGAAAGGATTTCTGGCACCATCCTAGACTGTGGCAACCAAAACATTTCAGTAAGAAATAAATGTTTTTGCAGGTAGAGTAAGTTGCAGGTCCTAGGGGTGCTTAAACACTTCATCATCGGCTAAGTGCAGTGTTTACATGGCACAGGTTCCGTCTTCCAGGAGCGGCCCTGCCAGCGGCCCTCGGGGGTGCGTTCCCACAGTCCGTCAGCTCCAGCCAGCCAGGGAGCGAGCACCGGAAACTGGGCCAGCAGGAGAATGGCTGTTGGGCTTGGCTGGCAGCACTCGAAAGAGAAACAGTAGACCCCATAGATCTGGCAAAGGCCAAAACCGATCTGCTGGGTGTCTTACGGGAATCGCAGGCTTTGGAAGGCGAGCTGCCCCTCAGAGAGTGCCTGCTGTGCGTGAGGGCTGGGCTGGGGCTTAACAGGGTTCCTTCATTTCTGCCTCGTGATGCCGTGGTCATTAGAGGCAGGGTTTAGTATCCTCATTTTACAGGGAAGGGAAGTGAGAGGCCCAGAGGAGTTAAAAGAATTTGCCAAAGGTCACACAACTAGAAAATGATCAAGCTGGCATTTGTCCTAAGTTTGTCCGACTCCAAAGTCCACTTTTCTCCCCACATCCAGTCGTCCCGCCTCTGTGTGCATTAGATGGGACAGAGTACGTGCAGGTCTTTCATCAGTTGTTACATGTAAGTATTATTAGTTCAGGCTGTGGCGTACCACACCAGGCCGCCTTCTCGAACCGAAACAAGCAGTGGAATTAGAAAAATACACCTGTCTGTCTCTCAGGTGAGTTTGTCAGGCGCATACACCACATGGATCCTGCCTACTTCGGCCGCTAGGCGTTGGCAGGAACAGAGGTGGTAGTGAGGGAGGGGAGTAAAGCTGAGGCTCCCGCTCCCACATCCGCCCCCTGCTGGAGGGAGTAAAGCCAAGGTCAGCCTTGACTTCACATATCTGTCTCACAGGCTGGGGTCCTGGGCACACCATCATTTCACAATTAGGCTTTCCTCACAGTCTCGATCCTGCGTCTCATTCATATTTAATATGGAAATGGCTGCAGGATCAAAGAGATGATTATCTGGCTTATGTCAGCCTGGATGTTCTAATCTCAGTAGGAGGACTCACTGCACAGTTACACAATCGGGATGTTTCACGCGAGCAGGTTGGGGGAGAGGGGCGGCGAATGGGTTCAAAGGGACAAAACTTAATGGATTACTACTCAGTAACTTCCGCTTTTACGTTCATCTTTCCCTTTGGAAACACCCCCACCACTATCTTCTTCATAAGCCCTTCCTTTTTTTTTTTAAATACAATGTTTTTAGACCCGACAAAACATTTCCAAGTTTCTTCTCCTGGGCCATCAGAGCCCCAGCCCCCACGAGGACTGCAGGGCGTCCTTACAGGCGTTGGAGCCTGGAGACTCCAGACCTCATTCTGGGGCCCACAGGGGCCTCTTTCACACTTGTTCACACTCGAAAAGAAGCCAGCCCCTCTCTTTAGGGGCTGTAGTCTGAGCCAGGGCCCTGACCCCGAGCACCGTCAGAATCACCAGGGAGTCCTGACCCCTGAACCATGGTTTCCAGGGTGGGGCCTGGGACCCACATGTTTCCTGAAGCCCCCAGGTGACTCGGGTGCAGCTGAGTGGAGGCCTGGGTGGACGAGAGGGAGCTCCTTGTCCTGGCCCTCTAAGTCCGTGGCTGCTTCGCCTCTCAGGTCATTGTCTCAACAGCATCCGAGCCTCCTGACAGCGACCTCCCCTCATCCGTGAAGGCCGCCCCTCCTCTCTCACCTGCTCACCCCGTCATGCAACTTCCTCTCTGGCTGTGCCCTCAGACGGAAGCCCCAGGCCACCCCCCAGGCACAGGCCCCCGCCTCCTCCTGCAGCCTATTGGTCGTTCCCGGGGCCCCTGCTCCTTTCTCTCCCAGTTTCCCCGTGTGTCTCCATGATGGGACGAGGGTGCCCCCATGTGTGAGAGGGGAGTGAGACGCATTCGGGCTTAGAGTGGGGTGATCTTCTCTACCTCGCTCCCAAGGCCTTACTGCCTTGGGGCGTGTTGTCTCCTTTAGTTTATGCAGAACACGCATGATTTTTTGCCACATGATAAGGAAGAATCTGTGGTCCAGTTTCCTGAGTTAGTTGATGTGCCCAAGATCCCTTGGTCAACGTGTGGCCAGGCCACAGCGGGGTCAGGAGCTGAGCAGGCGACCCTCTGGGACTGCCTGCCCCTAGGTTCTCATCCTGGGCCCACAGCACTGAGAACTGCAGTTTTCACATACACAGGGTGGGGCTAAAGTAGGTTTATAGTTCTTCGTATGGCAAATACTATAATGATTAATAAACAGTAATACAAAACTAAGCTCTATTTCACATACGACCATAAACCACTTTGCCCTGCCCTGTAGTATTTGAGCCACTTGTCCCTGATACAGTAACTTGCACTTGCCTGTTTAAAAACCCAGATGGGCCCTGGCTGGTGTGGCTCAGTGGATTGAGTTCGGGCCTGTGAACCAAAGGGTTGACGGTTCAATCCCCAGTCAGGGCATGTGCTTGGGCTGCAGGCCAGGTCCCCAGTTTGGGGCATGTGAGAGGCGACCACACACTGATATTTCTCTCCCTCTCTTTCTCCTTCTCTTCCCTTCTCTCTAAAAATAAGTAAATAAAACCTTTAAAAAAAAAAAGATTGCCTTTTGGCTTGTTTTACAGACTCTTTCCCTAAGAGTACTTGAAACCATTTGTGTGGCTGGCATCCCTCAGGTCAGAAACTTAATAGACAAGTTAAATTAGATAACACAGCTCCTCCTATACCCACCATGAGAGCAGCCTCCCTGAATCCCACCGCCTCTGAGTCTCTGTGCCCAGGCCTGCCAGCTCAAGTACAGGCACCTCTGGCCGCCCTTCTGAGTGTTCACCATCAGTCCCCAACATGCCTGTCCTTTTATGAGCTGGCCTTTCAGCACCGCTGCCGCCTTGTGCCCTGCTCCCTGCCCTTTCTAGCCGCTGTGCCCACCTGTGGAATTGGAGCCCCTCTTCCTTTGGACGAGAGACCCAGCAGCCTTTTCCCACTGTGCCCTTGTCTCCTCCTCAGAGGACACCTCCTCCTGCTTCTCTCACTGTTGTCTCAGGCACGAGCCCCCTGGCGCTGCTGGAGGGCGTGTCTTGGGCCCCCTGACCTTGACCCACCCAGTGTTCTCTAGGGTGGTGCTTCTCATTCTCTCCGTGGGAAAGGACAGTGTTGTTTTGATTTTTAAACTTCCAATCTGTCATATACTAATGGTTTTATAAAAGACAATAAAAATGTCACAGCAATGTTGAATTGCTATAAGCATTTCTAAACACTTATTCTCAGTTTCTGTCCTTGTCTGTGCACCGGCAATGGTGGTGAACTGGCACCTGTCCTTGGAACACACTCTGACCCAAACTGGTCTGGACAGCATGTGCCTTTTAAACAAGCTGGCAGGAAGGTGCTCAGGGAAGCCCAGGGTCACGTGCAGATCTTCCAGAAGGCAGGAGAAATGAAAATCTCCTTTTACGATATTACACAAATCAAGGAAACAGAAAGGAGTCACTTCTTTGCATGTAGAGTCCCTAGTTCCCTAGGAGGGAGATGTGAAAAATGATCTGTCTAAGCAACTGACGACCCCAAATGTGAGGAAGCCTGTGACAGGAACATCGTGCATGGAGTGGCATGGCTGCATCTGCCACCTAGGGCTGCAGCTCTCGTTTTCCCCACTGGTGTGGGGATGATGACCAAGACAGGAAGCGAGGCTGGTGGCACTGCAGGCTGCAGTGCAAGCCACCCAAGGCCTCTGTCGTCAGAGACACCTGTACGGTTCCATCTCCCTGGTCCCGTCAGTCATGCCCAAACATGCACCCGCCCCGCAGGAAAGTTTTCAGAATTCTTTCAGGAGCCGTTACTACTTTCAGAACTTGAAAAAAAGTACAACTTTACCCCTGATGTATGTGGCTCAGTGGGGTGGGCATTGTCCCACAAACTGAAAGGTCGCTGGTTCGATTCCCAGTCAGGACACATGCTGGGTTGTGGGCCAGGTCCCCAGTAGGTGGAGCGTGAGAGGCAACCACACATTGATGTTTCTCTCCCTCTGTTTCTCCTTCCCTTCCCCTCTCTCTAAAAATAAATAAATAAAATCTTCTTTTTAAATGCTATTTTAATCTTTGGGAAGTAGAATTACAGATTTATCTTTTTCTTTTTTTATACCTTTTCCCTGTTTTGCCTATTTTCCACTATGAACAAATTAGGGAAGGGGATAAGTTTTTTAAAAATACCAATCAGCGTATGAATTTCTAAGCAGAGGGACTCCAAATGTGCATCTCCCACATCTTTTAACTCTTTTTTAAATGCTGACTCTGAAAATCAATTTGTCAGACAACATAGCGCCTAGATAGTTTAGTGATGATCCCGTCTGGTGGGAGAAGATCAGAACGCTTTGGAACGTTCCAGAGCCTCCCCGTTTGCTGCCAGTCCCCTGGCTGAGGCACTCATCCCCCAGCCACCAGCAGGACCCTTTCTGTCGCCTCCCTCAGATCTCTGCTCGGATACCACCATCTCTCAAGGCTTTTCCTGACCATCTTATTAAAAACCCCAGTTGCCTCTCAAGTCCGACCCCATGACCCTTTCTTGCTTCAGCTTTTCACTGGCGCTCATCACCACCCAACACACTGTATGCTGCTAATAAATGCAGTAGTGCATCTTACCCACCCGCCCATCCCACTGACTAGAAGCCCTGTGGAGAAAGGGACTTCCACCCTTTTGTCCCCCACTGCGTGCCCGGTACTCATAAATGCTTGTTGAATGGACAGATCGTGGTGGCAGCTCACTGTGCAGGTGGAGCGAGGGTGTGGGGAGGGGAGGCAGCTGGTCCTTCCAAGCAGAGGCAGGAAGTAATGTCTGACCATGAGCTCACTGTCACACCCACCCATCTGCCAGTTTTGGCCATGGTCAACCACACACCTAACCCTGAGCACCTGCCTGAAGCTGGTGCAGTTTTGTCATTTCCTTTCTCCTTCCTAGGAGCAGGCCATAGAGGTGCTGACCCGTTCCAGCCTGGAAGTTGAATTGGCCGCCAAAGAGCGAGAGATCGCCCAGCTGGTGGAGGATGTGCAGAGACTCCAGGCCAGCCTCACCAAGCTGCGGGAGAACTCAGCCAGCCAGATCTCCCAGCTCGAGCAGCAGCTGAGTGCCAAGAACAGCACACTCAAAGTAAGGGTGCCATGGGGGCCAGCGGGCAAGGAAGGGTGGAATACACACATACACACCCTTTGACTTCCTCCGCACATGGCCCCGGAGGGAGGCCGGGGTTCTGCACAGCGGTCTGGTTCCCACTGACACCCTGAGCTCTTCAGTGGGTTGCTTCTGCCCTCCAGCATCTGGGACGCCTGATGGGTGTAGTAACCGTGGCAGAGACCTTGTCTCAGAAGCTGCCTCCTTGGCCCTGCCTTGGCCCTTCCACAAGGTATTCTCATTTTTGTGGTCTGCAAAGATAATGGTTAAAATTCGATCTCCTTTAAAAGCAAAAATGACTGCTTGGATATTTCTCAGCCTGAGCTCCAGCCATCAACAACAGTTTTTGCCTCCAGCGAGAACAGTGGAACAGGCACGGGGCTCCCCTGGGCAGCTCAGTCAGAAGCACGGGTGAATAAGCTCTGTCAGAGTTCTTTTCTGGAGGGCACCACATCTAGAATTGTCCATATGTCAGCCTTGAACCTCTGCGGAACAGAGTCCTGGAGCCCAAGGAAGGGAGACAGACTTTGAACCCCCTCTGCCAGCTCAGCCTGGGCAGCGCCTCCCTCTTGACCGACTGTTTTTTGCACGCAGCACTTGGTGGAAATCCCCATCCTCAGTGCCCACCCACCCACCCACGGCTCTGCTTCACCACCTGGGAGCTGGGGCTGACAGAGTGGACCTGGAGATTCTGTGTGCTTCTTGGGCTAGAGTGATTGTCAAGTCCACAGATCGTCTGCATAAACATGCCCTTAGAGGAGGCTGCCCATGGGAAGATGCAGCACACTGAAATTCGGGCTCTCTTTGTGCCCTAATGAAATAAAAGCAAGAGGCGCTCCAGACCCTCTGGACCACTTTTGGCCCCTCAGGCCTGAGCCATACCATAGGCAGCCTGAAAGCTCACGGTTGGTCTCTTTCCTCCCAGAGGGAACCACAGCAGCCCAGCCAAAAGCTAGATCCTCCTGGGGTTTCTCATAACTTTATATCCCAAATGCAGAACCTAAAACCTTTTTCATATGTTAAAATATATGTATACATTATCTAATGTATTTTCAGTCTGTCAAAGTTACTAGTATAATTTGAAGATAGTCCTGGGACCCTCATAGCATGTCAGAGCCAGAAGGGCCTTCTCAGAGCATCTTATTTGACCTTGAAGATGCAGGAGCAGCAAAGGCTCAGGGTCCCTGCTCGCAGGCCAGAGTGATGCTCTGCCTTCACTCCCCACTTGGGCCTTCTGCCCCGACTCAGCGTCCCTCTGTGGGGTGCGTGAGTGAATGAGTGAGTGACTACCAAATATAGTCATTGTACACTAAACAAGGTGGATCGAGATTAGTTATGAAAATGTCAAGACAACTTTTTCTCATATAAAGCAACTCTAGAATGTAGTTAGGTTCATTTTGATTTTTTTTTTTTCATTGAAATTTTTCTGCTCAACGTATGACCACCTTTCTGACCTCGGCAAGTTCCCAGCAGGCCTGCCCTCGTGGCAGCCCGCTGGCCCGACCTCGCTGGCACTGGTGGGCCCGCTGCCCGAGAAACTGCAGGTGCTGGCCCTCGGGGAAGATGGCCCTGCGACTGGGGGGCTGGCGGAGAGCTGGTCACCTTTGTCACTGGCCACAGCGTTAGTTCTTCATTGTGTCTTTTTCTCTCGTCAGCCTACCCAGAGAGCACCGGGGCTTATTTTTCATTTCTGGATTAAATCTAATTTTCTCATGTTACAGCCGTTTCTGACCCCAGCATTGGCATTATTATTAGATAATTCGCCTTTCTCTCCTCTGTTACCATTAAAGGGTTTGACTCAAATGCATTCTGCATTTGACTACATGAGAGGAAGGCTGTGGACCTTACATTTTTTATTATAGAGCAATTTCTTCTAAATCAGTTAAGGTTTTAATGTTTGCCTTCACAAAAAATGAAACGCAGTTTTCACAAATTAATGTTCTTTATCCGTATCTTGGGGGAATTCTTTAATACTGTGCAGTTAATGAAACAATTCAGCAATACTTCTTCCAAAATTATTGCTCCCTTATCTTCATCTGATCTAATAATCAAAACATATCCTCTAGTAACAAGACTTCTCTGATTTTAATTATCTTAACCCCTCGTCGCCAGGAGTGGAGCTCTCCCCAGTATCGAACCCACACACAGAAGGCATTAGCCTTCCCCAAAGGAATAAGGTTAATTGAATGAGATACCTTCCCAGGGCTTTTTTCCCCCCCTAATGCGTATAATTTATAGTCTCAAGTCTAAACTAAGCAGCGATACAATTATTAGGAAAATATTTTATGAATGAGACCTGTCAAATTGACAGCCTGATGCTTTTGCAAGCAGCTCTCTGACCCAGCGGTGGTGGCCACACGGAAGTAGCAGCGAGCCGTACCTGCACTTCCCAGAGCCTCTCCTCTCCTCCTGCTCCTCCCTCCCCTACTCTTCCTTGCCTCCCCCCCAGCCCTCTCCTTCTTGGACCACATTGGCCAGCTGTAGGGACTCTGGGACATTTTGTGCGGGGCTCAAATTAGGATCTGTTTGAGGATGCTGCAGCTCCTCGCTCCCTCACCATCTTGGAATTGCGGCTGCTTTGCAGGAACATTAGCAGTAGTCTCAGAGACCAATGCTAATGACAGTCACCCATGGGGTGTGGGAGGTGGGTCTCACGAGGATCTTGAGATTATTGAGAGGGCGGAGCATGCAGGGGTTCCCCCGCCCCCACACTGTGGCAGGGCACTCTGCAGGGGAGTGGACCTGGGGGCTCATTGGTGGCCTTCTCTAGCACCTTGAAACTCTCTGTCTCTTTGTGATTGATATTTCTTCCCTTCCCTTAAACAACTGATTCGTAATTTTTTTAGAATAAATTGACAGTTGGGTGTTTTCAAGTCTTTCCCTCCCTGTGTCCCACTTCATTGAGCCAAGTTCACCATGAACCCCTCACTCTCCACATGCAGTAATGAGGCCTCTGACCTTTGAAGAGACGTGGAAACCGACTCAGAAGTGGAAGATGTTCCTTCCTGCCCATCCTGTCACTTGCTCAAGCACAGTGCCACTTGTAGGCGATAATTCCATATTCGTAATTAATGAAGAACCCAACTGCTATTACAAGGCTGCTTTTCTGATAACTCTATTCTGTAGTCTTCTGTTGGGACACTTTAAAACAGAGGCAGTGTAATTAAGCAGTCACCTGCACTGTGCTCACTGTAGCACAGAAAGCAATACTACCAAAAGCTTCAATTTAAAATGATACTTATAAGAAAAGTTAGCTAAAAGGATGCCGACCTCCCATAGGGAGAAATCACATTTGTTGGCAGGTGTATTGGAATTACCTGCAGGACTGTCTCCAAACTGGACATGGCTCCCCAACCCTCTGCACCCCTCACTGCACCTCCTAAGGTGCTGACAGGTCCCCTTGACCCACTTCAGAGCACAGTGTGTCCCTCTGGAGGGTGGGACAGATGACGATTGCTTCTCTAGAGTCGCTCAGTGCCTTTAATTCTGGTTGCTGCCTCTTTGGTTACATGAGTCTCCTCACCAAGCAGTGTATTTACTCCGCACAGAGGCTGCCCTCGGTCGTGTTTTAACAAGCATCTTACCGATGTCTCAGTGTGTAAAGCTCTAACATCCACATCTCTTTTGACACTTGCGGGGCAAGCAGGCGTGGTGATGGCCGCTCCCCTGTGGAGAAGGTCACCGAGATCAGGAGAGGCCAGCACCCACCCAACACCAGGCAAACTTACCCTGGGTGGCATGAGTGAGTCCTAGCATCAGCATCTCAGAAGCAAAGGAGCCCTGGGCCGAGCCTCCCAGGGCGAAGGTGGCCACACTCAGGGAGCAGCGGCAAGGCCCCAGGGGAGGGGCCCCCGGGAAGCAATCTTGACAAAGTCCCTGGGCCTGGTGTTGCAGGCCCCGAGGGCTATGTTGGGGTTGGGGGGGGGCTGGAGGTCACAGGTGGGCTTCTGTGAAAGTGCTGTAAACCAGCAGGTGTTACTGGGGATTTGTTGAGGGAGCTGATTACTTGGGGGAATCTGCAAGGCATCATTTTGGGAAGATACACGTGCCTCTGGTTGCTTGGAGAGCAGTCCCAGATACTTCACTAGCACAGTCCCAGCTTGCAGCACCCACAGCTGACCGTGACTTACCTTGTCCAGGTGTCCTATATTGGACCAGGACCCCCTGGTTTGTGATGACACCATTCCATGAGGAGTTGGCTCCCATCTGCCCTGTGCCTAGGTCACACCTAGATCACAGCTCGTAGAAGTGAGAGGTGACCTGTGACAGGGTTGCTTACAGGGGCTCCTCTTCTGTCCAGAGTCACACTTCTCCAGCCTGCAGCAAGCCCTCCAACCTAACCGCCACTCTCCCCACGAACCCCCTGCCTGGCCCTGCAGTCTTCTGGCCTTTGTCTCAAGTTCTCAGTGTCCCTGTGCACACAGCTCCCGCCCAGCCATCTCTGGGCTTCTCCCCCTTGCGCAGCATCAGTAGATTCAGTATTTACATACCTGCTACCTCTCACTAAGGAACTGAGAACTGGAGTGGGACCCCCCGTTCAGGTGCACACTGCCCAGTCCTGGACCCCACAAAGGCTGTACCAACCCGAGGGGCTGTGCCTCAGCACCCTCCCCTGGACCTGGGAACCCAGTCACACTTGCTGTGTTCCGAATGGGGGCCCCTTAGCACAGGGCCCCAGGTGAGGACCAGGGGTCACACACCGACACCTGTACTGTCAGTCTTCAGACAGCACTGGCAAGAGCCTGGTTCTGACCCCGTGGAGGAGAATGGTAGAGCTGCGTGCACACTGGAACGCAGTCACTGCTCTGGCCCAGAATTTGCTTTATTGCAGAGAAGTATTGCTGCTCTCACTGGGATACCTGGAGAAAGATGCCTTTCCAAGGGTCTTTGCGTTAGTCTCCCATGCCAGAGGTCCCTGAATTTGGTGTCCCTAGATACAGAAAGCCCTGTTACAACTTGACGAAGACAGACATCTTTTATAAACCCAGTGCCTAATTTGCTGCACCCCAAGATACTTTGCATTTTAAATTAAATGTCCTTATTGTTTGATTCTTAGCCAGGATTTTAAGAACTTCATATAGATAACTCTTCTAGCAATTCAAGAAACTTTTGATGAGCAGCTACTAAGTTCCTGGAACTACATGCACACTCTATTATTGAATGTGTAGGACCTGCATCACAAAGCAGTGTGTTTGAGGGGTATTTGGCAGCCTGCATGTGCTTGCCCCACATTTCCTCACTGTCGTTGTTTGAAAACCTGCCCCTTTTTCATATGAGGAGCACAGAGGTCACACTCAGGCTGGAGCTGGGCCAGCAGCCTGTTTCCGACACTCGGCTGTGTCTCACGTGTCGGTGTCAAGCCCACGTGTGTTCTTAGATAACTGCCTTTCCAGGAGGATAATCTGGTTTCCAAATTCTGCATTCGTGGCACAGAATCTGGGGCTGCATTTTCCTGCCATCAGCATTTAACAATCAGAATTGTTCCCAGTACCTGTGTTCCTTCTCCGTGGACCTGCCACAGGACAGTGGGGACACCAGGAGATGACAGATTGGGATGCGGAGAGCTTCTTGAACAGGCCCTGGATTCAGGACCGCTGAGTCTGTCCAGAAACAGTTCAGTCATTCAGGATCACCCACCAAGGACAAAGTAATAATAACCAGAGTAACAGTAATAACTGCCCTCACAGAGTGCTCTGCTGTGTGCCGAGTGCTGCACTAAGCACTTAATAGGCATTATTCCACGTAAAAGCGCTGTACTGTATGCAGCACTACCCCCATTTACAGATGGGCACACTGAGGCTTAGAGAAGTGAAGTGTCTTGTAGGTCCCCCTGGCTCCGCCCCACCTACCGGGCACAGAGCGCAGGCTCGCAGCAGGCACTGGCCTGGCCTCCGCACACAAGCCTTTTACTTCCTCCTGGAATTGCTGCCAGCAGGTCTGATCCTAGAACTCAGTGATTCTTTTTCTTTCTTTGTGCAGACAGTTTGCCTCTGCAGGGTGTTGCAACAATTAAGTAAGACAGCAGGATGCAGAACCAAGCTTAGAATGGGGCCCTCCCGATGAGTGTGAGCAAAATCTGAGAGAAGAGTCTTTCTCCAGCAAGAATGACAGACTGGAGCATCTGTTGCCCTTTCCAGATTGAGTCTCCGAAAGTAGACTTTCCCAGTACTCAGCAAGGAGTTTCGGGTCAAAGAACCAAGCTGAGGATGCTCGGTCTTGTGCCGTGATGGGCATTCTCAGCATCAGAGCCAATGTTCAGCCCCGCGCCTTCTGCTTCATGGCGCTCTGCAGGGACTTCTGTGAGGACGAGCTAAAGGTTCTCACGTCGGGACAAGCTTTGTCAGGCCCCCCTCCATTTGTTCCCCCAATGAGCCAGAGATGTCGTTAGAGATTTCCAGGCATGGTCTTGGGTTCTTAATTAAGCCGCCCCCAATTAGGTGGCAGAAATTCAGTGGAAGCTATTTAGTTCCCTGTGCATACTTCCATGCAACCAAATCACAGGCTCCAGTCCTAAAGCCTTCCGATCGGGCCCGTCTGGGGTCTGCAGAAAACGCCTGCAGCTGTGCCCTCAGGGAGAGGAACTGGGACTTGTTGGTGATAGTGGTCCCGCATCCAAGGCCTCGCAGTGCCAGCATCTGCACCATGTCCTTGCCTTGTGCCCTGTAGCTCAGCCCTTTAAGGTAATTGCTGCTATCACATTTTACAGATGACAAGTTCATTAACATGTCCAAAGTTACCCAGTTATAAGGGACAAAATTGACTCCAGGTTCAATGCCATGCTGAGTTCTGAAGTGCCCCATATTTCCTCCTCTCACTGCCTTTCTTCGTTTCTCCTGAGCTCTGAACATGACCAGGTTTTATGTGTGTTTCGTGTCCAGCATCAGTGAATTCCTCAATCCGAAAGGTGTTTCTGTGTCCCAACAGCAGTGGATAATCTTTTGTTAGGGAAGGCTGGCGCATTAGTGCTTCCTGCTATTCCACTGTAGGGAGAAGAATGAAATAATCACTTTTTCATGAGCACCTTCTGAGAATCTTTTGTCAGGAAATGAGTGCATGCTACCCCCTGTTTGATTATGGCTCAGAAACCATTATAATACATAACATTGGCAAGAGGTCTTAAAACGGAACTAGGACAGCACAATTTTACATGATGGAGAATACACAAAACTACCAGGAAACGCAATAGAAAAGATGGACTAAATGAATTTTGTTTACAGAACAGCTGACTCCTTGGAACAGCGGACAGGGTGGGATTCAGGCAAACATCCAGGCCGCCGGCCAGAGGGGCATCTGCTCCCTCGGCTCTCGGACATTCCGATCGGCTTTGAACCGTGGTTGTCGCGGTGGCCAGTGGAGCAGATGGCAACTGGAAGCCCTGTGGATGGGAAGGGGCTCTGATTCAGGCACTGGAATTTGCTCCAGGTCCTAACAGCTAAATCATTAGAAACCACTCCCACCCTCCAGCAGGCTGGGTCTTCGTGTTTTGTATTCAGCTGCCTTATTTCCTCCACAGAGCTCCCTTTGGGGGAGGAAAAAGCAAACTAGTCCAACACCTTCGTGTCGGGAGCTCCCCTGCTGACTAGCCCATGCCAAAGGCCCTTCCCAGCAAGCAGACCTGCGGAGTCTGTGCAGAACCAGTTCCTGAATCTGCACCTCCGCGCAGCGCCCAGGCTTCACTGGAGCGTGTCAGGGCGCCATCCCGTCGGGGAAACATGCTGGCACCGCTCAGGGCCCCTGGGCCCCCAGGCCAGAGTCCCTACCTTTCCTCTGAAGGGCCATCAAGGGTCCCCGTGCCCTTCTGCGGCCCTGCTGGCCCCTCACGGGGCCCTCCCCACGGGACACAACTGTCAGGAAAAACACTGACCGCCCAGCTGAACAGGCCTCCGCCCTGAGATCCCTACCAGTGCTTTTTCCTGGTGCCCGTCTGATGACCATCTCAACGGCAAAGGCGCCCACGGCTTCCGTTCAGAGTTCCACCAGAGGTGTCGGCACCTGAGCGTATGCATCAGCGAGCCAAATATACTCTGTTCAGAATACTAGGAGAGCTTCTCTTCATTCTGTTTGCCATTTCATGGTATTCCTACAAAATGGCCTTTTCCTCAGTGTTTTCCAAATTTTATCTTACAGCCTTATATTGCTGTGTGTATGTGTGTGTGTGAGAGAGAGAGAGGGGGAATGAGAATGCCTGTGCCCACTGACATGCGGGCACACAGCAGAGCAGAGCAGAGAGTGACCACCGGACGATTTACAGGGAATGTAGTCAGTGAAGTCTGTTCGGGCTGCAGTAACAGGATACCACAGACTGGGGCACTTACAGGAAACCCTCATTTATCACAGCTCAGGAGGCTGGGAAATCCAAGATCAACGCACTAGCAAGCTTGGTGTCTGGCAAGAGCTCCCTTCCTGGCTGCCTTCTTCTCGCTGTGTCTTCCCAGGGCGGCATCGAATAGGCAAGGGAGCTCCCTGGGACCTCTCTGAGGGCACTGCTCCCACTCCTGGGGGCTCCACCCTCATGAGCAAACCACCCCCAGAGGCCCCGTGTCCGGATATCATCACAGAGGGAGTCGGGATCTCAACACACACAGTACCGGGGAGGACACCAACACTCAGTTCACGGCAGAGTCTATTGACCTATTTCAGTCATGGCAACTAATATAACCCCTCTCTGTTTTCAGCAACTGGAAGAAAAACTCAAAGGACAGGCTGACTATGAAGAAGTAAAGAAAGAACTAAAGTAAGTGTGGAGATGCCTGCTCAGCCACTCACAAGTCAGAGCCTCACTGGGGGCATGTGCTAAGAAATGCCGTGGCAGCGAGGGGGCAGCCCCGGGTCCTGGGTCTTGGCCTCAGCAGACACTGCCCCCCAGGGCGGGTCCGGGCTGCCCAGCGCTGTGGGTGTTCGCATGTAGGCCTGTGCCTGGTTCCTTCAGACTTTTTATGGAACTACACATACCAGTACTCCAGTATGCACAGAGTCAGGGCAGGCATCACCATTCTAGAAATTGCAAAATACAAGCTTGTTTTTGAGCCGTAAATTCCCCCAAGCAGAAGCAGAGCAGAGCAGGGAAACATTTTCCAGGCGAGAGTGCACCTGGCCTCACACCTCCCCGGGCACCCAGACTCCAGTGCTTTCTTCTCCCAACCTCCACCTCCCTGTCCGAGAGGCAGCATCTGAAAGCAAGTTGTCCCTTCCCTGCTGGTTTACATGCTCAAGCTCAGACATTCCCTCCTCAGGCCCCACCACCCAGCCTGGCCCTCCTGCCTCAGATTCCTTCCCCAGAGCTACCCTTGGCCCTCCTGCAGCTCCTAGGCTCTGGCCCCTAACTGGCCCCCAGTTCTAGCACCCTCCAAGTTCATGACCTCTTCCCCTAGCCTGGAGCTCTTGGGCAGCTCCCTGTAGAGCATACGGCTACCCCCCACTTCCATGGCCAGGTTATCAAATCCTGCAAGGAAGTCACTATTGTGCTGACGGGTCCCTGCAGGCTTTTCTTTCCCCTGCTTCTTGGAGGTGCTGTGCTGCCCCAGGGATCCCTCTGCGCCCTCAGCAGCCTCCTCTGTCCCCACCTGAGCCCTAATCCCCCAGCAGCCATCCTGGTGCTCTGCCCACAGAGGAGACAGACATCCCATGTCTTTCCCCTTTGCCTCGAAATCACTGCTTCTGTCCTTGACTTCTCCAGTCTCTCCAGGCTGCACCCTCCACCTGGACCCTGGCTCCCTTCCTTCCTACTCCTTCTTGCTATTCTGTCAGCTCCTTTCTCTCTCACTGACATTTTTAATTTCTCCTTTTACAGTAAGCATACACCAGCCAACTCACCATGCTGTTCTTTGTATTCTCATTTCTGTTCCCTCAGGTTTTCTAGAAAAGCCCATTAGAAGTCTAGCCTCTCTGACCTTCTCGCCACCATGTCCAGGGCCTTCCCTCAGTCATGACCCACCCCCCACCCTCCCTGATGAGGTGCCTGCAGGCCCAGTCCTGCACACTCCTGCTCCCCCTGCCCACACCCAGCCTCTGCCAGACCTTCTCGGAAGGCCCCTAACCCTCTCTACAACTCCAGCTTCTTCAAGCCCTATTTTTTTTACCTGGTGGACCTTCTATACCTGCCTCTGTGTCACAGTCTTCTTCCCTTTTCCTCCTTGTCCCCCCTCAAAAGAAAGTGTGTGCCATCTCCTAGTGTGGAATCAGAGGACCTTAGGCCTCCACCCAAGCCCCCCTCCGTCCCCACGCTGAGAGCAGCCGCACACCTCCACTCATGGCTCGCCCCCATTCCCAAGGCTCCTGGACTCGAGCCTGCAGCACACCCCTGGTCTGGTCCTCCCATCCGCTGGCCTGCCTCGCGGGCCTCGCCCTCCTCCCAGAGTACCCTTCCCACCTTCCTGCTGCCCTTTCGTTTCATCTGCACACCCCAGCCCCCACCACCACATCAGCATCTGAAAGCCACCCCACTCAGTGGTTTTTCTGATAAAATGTGACCTTGGCCTCTTCATTGTTAGCGATCCAAGTGCTTTTTCAGACACACGCTCACATTTCCTTCCCATCTTTGTCCAAGGACCCCATTCCCCCACGGTCTGTAAAGCATCCCGCGCCTTCAAGGCCCATCTCAGACTCTAGCTGCTCAACACACAGACCTTGTCTGCAGGCCAGTCAGGTCTGTCCAAGGTCCCCGCAGGGTTTCTCCTCCCCATGCTATCTGGACTTCGTCTGCTCTGAAAGAGCCCATGATGTTTGTGAGTATGAGAAGCTGAGTGGTTCTGATTCTCCAGTGTCGGGCGCGTAAGGGGTCGTCGGTAAATATCTGCTAAGTGAAGAGACGCTGTTGCTTTTGGTGTAAACTCCAAGACTCCGTCTTCTCTTACACAATCTAAAGAAACTTGCAGACAGAATATGGTTGTGAGCAGTGTGCAGGTCACTGAGAAAGGACAAGCCCCAGGGTTCTGTCTGCCGTGATGGGGCCCAGTCCTTTTAGTATTTCCCATAGCCTGCTGTGAAAATTGTCGAGTTGGCCAAAGAGTCCATTTAGGTTTTTCCCGTAAAATAAAAGAACTTGTTTTTATTTTCACCAATAACTTGATTGATCTGGATATTTTGAGCATGTTGGCTATATCCCACTATTGGCTTCTAGTGGGTAGAGGCCAGGGGTGCAGCTGAACACCTTCCAATGCATCAGACAGCCCCAGAGCAAAGAATTATCTGACCAAAATGTCAACAGTACCGAGAAACTTCGCAAACCACTTTTGACACGTTCTATCAGTCACAGCACCTACATACACTGCACAAATTTGTTTTGCATTTCAGTGGCTTTTTTACCTTTTCTTAAAATAATAAAGCATAATGTGCCAGAAATGTTGCATATCTTCTTCCATGTTCAGTATTAAAATGGTTGCACAAAAATAAACCAATTTTGATAAGTCTTTTTTAATGCACACTAATATGACAGCTGTCACAATATAGTCTAACAAAATTGTTTCAAATGAAGTTGACAGACAGCTAAGCACTGGTAGGGCCATGGTACGGAAAAAATAAACTTTTTGGCCAACCCAGTACACGGTTTACTCCCACTAGCCCCTCTTTGTTCTGTTTTGTTGGTTTACGTGACAGAGGCCACTGCACAGGTACAACCATAGAGAAACTACGAGCAGGCAGCTGCTCACTGAACCAAACCTTACGGTGGCCACGGCAGAAAGAGGTCTCCTGGGGCCTTGGGTATTTTTATGCGGTGTGCTCTCCTGGTGACACTCCCATGGAGCTTAGAGAGAGCAGAGGCTAAAGTCGTGGTGTCAGGAATGCTGGGAGAACTGGGGGGGCCCTGCCTGGGATGCACCTCATACTCATTCCCACCTTCCCTCCGTGTGTGAGGGGCCACCCACGTGGACTTGCCCTCTCCTCCCTGACAGCTCACAGAAAGACAGCAATGCACATGCTAAAGGAGCACCAGAAGCATCAGTTCTGGGCACCTGGACTCACTCAGCTCTCGGACTTGTTGAAACAGGCCAGAAACTGATGTGATTTCAATGCTAAGGAGAACAAAGAAGAAATAATCCTGCTCTCCCACACCTTTTCGAGGGTGCCCCTTCCCCATCCCGGGGCAGTAGAGCAGGTCTGTGCCAGCTTTTGAGCCATCCAGCTGTGGGGCCATGCTCTTTGCCCACTTCCCCGCCCCCGATACCAGCTCCCAGTTGAGCATATGGGGTGGCAGCCCTCGGGTGCTGAGGTTTCTCTCTGAGGTTGGCTTCTTGTACCAGCTCTTGCCTTCTCGCTAAGCTTTACAAATACATTCCACTTGCATCAATGTTATGTCTGTGTTCAACTTTAAAATTATACTCTGAGCAGACCTGGTGTGATTCCATATGGAGTGATTTACATGCCGGGCAAGAAACTTTTGCTGGCCAACTGCTAGTTGAATAGTTATTCTAGAGACATTATCAGATGATAATGCTGCCAGGGAAGTTGTTAGAGTTGTCAGATCCTCCGTTCCTGGAGAGCGGGAAGTGGTGATGCTGATGCTTATTAGAAGGACTGTCACCAAAGGTATGAGCAGGAGATAACCGCCTGTCTTGTTCTTCGCAGTATTCTGAAGTCCATGGAGTTCGCACCGTCCGAAGGAGCTGGGACACAGGTACATGGTCTCACTTCGCTGTGGGTGTGTGGGGGTGTCAGCACAGCCACGGTCATTGTCTGTCCACAGGCGAGCGTCTGTCACCGCCTCTGCATTTCTGAAACTGCTCGCCCACAGCTGACTGGCCACTCCTCAAGAATATTTAACCAAGTTAAAGCAACTTATCTTTACTTAAAAAGGAAAGTTAGTGTTTTCCAAACTGGTAACTCAATTTAAATGAAATTGTGATGTAAGCTGGTACTTGCCAACTTGAACCTGAATAAAAACTATTTCAGATTATGTTGAAGATCAGCCCCGAAAGTGCCAGCCTAGGAACCTGTATTACCTGCAAAGGCAAGGTGACAGTGGCACGTGGTAACCTGGTAGCCAGTTAAAATTTAAGTCATGTAACGGAGTCCTGCCCCTGGTGCCCGGAATCTGTGTGGCCGGCTCCTTTACAGTGGTTTTCTGACAGGTGTACGGCTCTGCAGCCAGGCCTGTCGCCAGATGAAGCTTAAGTTTAGACAGTTTGAATTAGGAGACAGAAGAGAGAATAATTGTCTAGAAGAAGAAAAATTACTTCAACTGAAATGAATTCTCTTGGAAAGGGTTCCCACTCGTGTCTCCACACGTGTTGAGCATCTTCAAGGAAGTCTGAGTCTGGAACGGGCCAGAACGGGACAGAGGGTTGGGCGGGAAGCCGTAGGAGTGGGGCTGCAAGGTCTGGGGGCCTGGGGCGCGGGAGCGTGGCCGCCCACAGTGAGCCCCACTCTGCCTCGTCTAGGACGCGTCCAAGCCCCTGGAGGTGCTGCTGCTGGAGAAGAACCGCTCATTGCAGTCCGAGAACGCCGCACTGCGCATCTCCAACAGCGACCTGAGCGGTAGGTTGACAGGGTCTCGCGTGCTGTGCTCAGCCCCTTCCAGGGGTCGAGGAAGAGGAAGGTGAACCGTGAGTCTGGGCCGATGCATGACGGGAACATAACCAGTTGATGAGAACCTTGACTAATAAGTGTTTGGTCTCCTCCTCGTCCTCACTGCTCCTCTCCCTCCCTCCCCACCTGCTTAAAGATGGTCACAGTGAGAGCTGTGGCCGCGGAGTGTCTGCGGCGGTCAGTCAGAGCCAGTGTTGCAGGAGGTGGCAGGAGGGACACTCGGAGGATGTTGGCTTTCTGATCTTTTCCTAGTTGTGCGGCCTCTCTCTCGTGGTGTGTTCGGGGGCTGCTGCCAGGGTTGGCCCTGCCCTTCCAGGCTCAGTGGAGCTTTTCTTCCTTTGTCAGGTTTTTCTTGGGAACGCCTCCCCCATCCTTAGCCTTTCTTTGCTCATCCCAAAGTGGTGGCGTCACTGACTGCTTCTGGTTTTGGCAGCTGGTAAACCGTTTAAAAGTGTCTCGGGCTCCGATGATATTTCATTCTTAAAATGTGCGTGCCTTCGATCGAGTGGACTCGGTGCAGTGCATTCGCCTCAGAGCAAGTGGTGTGAGAGAATCCGTTGGTCCCAAAATATCAGTGTTTGCTGCTCCTCAGGTGGGGCCCTCCTGGTAATAGTTCGAATGCCAGAGGCCTGATCAGAGGCCTGCGACTTGTCAACTCTTTACTGTGTGTGGTACCGGCTCCTTGTCACTTTAGGAGTTTGAATCTATGTCAAGGGGACTCTCCAGGCTGCAACGTACAAGAAAGGTGCAAACATGAAATGCATGTTGCTTGTTTCCGGGGGGCCTTGTTTGGCTGATTTAAAAATTCAATTGAAAAACAAACCAACACTCCTCATTGGCCCTTGTAAAATCTGCACTTTTTTTTCCCTTTTGTGGGGCAAACTTTGCATTTTGGTCTTGGTTTTTTTTCCCTTTTGAATCCCCCATAATGCATTATGTTTGCCCTTCCTTGTAGGGTCAGCCAGGAGAAAAGGGAAAGACCAGCCTGAGAGTCGGCGTCCTGGACCTTTGCCGGCGCCCCCTCCTCAGTTGCCCCGCAACACGGGGGAGCAGGCTTCCAATACTAATGGTACACACCAGTTCTCACCAGCGGGGTTAACTCAAGACTTTTTCAGCTCATCCCTGGCAAGCCCCAGCCTACCCCTGGCTTCTACGGGAAAATTTGCACTAAACTCTCTCCTCCAACGACAGCTAATGCAGTCCTTCTACTCCAAGGCCATGCAGGAAGCAGGAAGCACAAGCATGATTTTTTCAACAGGTCCATACAGCACAAACTCCATATCATCCCAAAGTCCATTACAACAAAGCCCAGATGTAAATGGCATGGCCCCATCTCCCAGCCAGTCAGAAAGTGCTGGGAGCGCCTCCGAGGGCGAGGAGATAGACACTGCAGAAATCGCCCGGCAGGTGAAAGAGCAGTTGATCAAGCACAATATCGGACAGCGCATTTTCGGACATTATGTCTTGGGACTGTCTCAAGGGTCCGTGAGCGAGATCCTGGCCCGGCCCAAGCCGTGGAATAAACTGACTGTTCGTGGCAAGGAGCCTTTTCACAAGATGAAGCAGTTCCTCTCGGACGAGCAGAACATCTTGGCTCTTCGCAGCATCCAAGGCAGACAAAGAGGTGAGAGACTCAAGTGGGTTGGTGCCGGCCTGTCAGCCCGTCGCTGAGTTGTGTGTGCGTGTCTGTGTGCGATGAAACATGCGCATCACATCAGGAGAAGCTCTCTTCGGTTCTGCCATTTCCAGAGTTCAAGGGTCAACTGGCATGAGCGAAAGCTGTTAGATTCGGGAGGTCTGGCCTCTGAAACCTGCTCAGCACCTCACACGTAGTGAACTCAATATCTCAGTGCTATGCGGTGAATTGAGGGAATTACATTACATACAACATCCTGTCATGTTTAGTGTCCAGTGGTCCAACTGGCCTTGGCCCCACATGAGGAGGAGTCCTGGGTGCCGTCCAGCCCTAGAGCAGCGGCAGCACCGGGGTCGGTCCTCCCACGGGACTGGTTCCCTGGGGGGCGGCGGGGTGGTCCCATGGCCAGCTCTCCCAGTGCTTCTGTTCCACTAGTGATGTATTTAGTGTTGTAAGCAAAACATACTTGCCTTGAGTTCAGTACATGAAAGTTTTATTAAAACACCCTTCCTACCCCACCCTCCATAAAAAGGTAAAAAGTCAGTGTGGCCCCTAATTGAAAGAGTTCCTTCCCTCCCTGACGACAGGGGATCATTCTGCCAAATCAGCAGTGATAGGGAGAGGCAATCTTGTCAGGCACATGTGGAAAACCTTGAAGTGCAGCCTCAAAACAAACAGAAGGGAGACGGTTGAACAACATCAATTTGCACAAAGCACATCGAGCTTTTTATGGCCATGTTAACTGAAATTGACTGTCTTTGGATGATTAATGTGAGCTTTGTCCCGGGGGCTGGTGGGCGATTCGCTTAGTGGCAGGGCTCCCTCTGTTTGTCCCTGGTGGCGTTGGTGCCACAGGCCGCAGGTCTGTCTGGTCACCTTTTGCAGCAGAGCCACGGCCTCTGAGGCCAGTCAGCCAGGGAAGGGCCTCTCAGAACCTTCCAGTAGCTCCCAAGTTGCACAGGAAGCCCTGAGCCCTCTCAGTAGTGACAGGTGGCTCAGATTTCATGTCACGCAGCCCATATCGTCAACACCACCATCCCCCTGATTGTTTTGTTCTTACCACACTTGTTTTTCAACAGAGAATCCAGGCCAGAGCCTGAACAGACTATTTCAGGAAGTACCGAAACGAAGAAATGGGTCTGAAGGTATGTTGCAGGCAGGTGTTTTTCTTTGCAGTTAGTAACCTAGGAAGCAGCATGTCCTTAGCTGTGTATTTGGGTTAAAACTGTGCAGTGTGATTCTGGCCTGGAACCTGATGGAAAAACAGAGCTAGTAAGTATAAAACAAAGCACGGGTTCAAGTACGCAAGGCCTCTTCCTCCCGCGCTGCTTGCACTGTACCGAGTGCAGAAGCAGTGAGAAGCGGGCTCCACCACTAAGAAATAGTGCCCAAGTCTGAGTCCCAGCCCCTGTAGATTCCAATTGTGCCTGTCTCGTTTTCTCAGGAGCAGGCGAGAGAGTAACAGTTGCTGCTCTGAGAAAAATCAGGTGACTGAGTCTGATGAGATACTGCTGCTTCCTTGTACTTTCTTTTAACTCTGAAATGCGTGGAAGGTGCTGCGGAGTGGACAAATGCCTGTCACAGTCAGCTTCCTGTGGGCCCTGGCCGGCCAGCCCCGGCTGCACTCCCTAGAGCTGCATCTTTAATGGGGCCTGGTCCCAGTGGCGTGTGGGTTTTAAATGGTGTGGTGCGGTGGTTCCTATTTTAGTAAGGCAGTGAAGGATTAAAATGTGGACGGCTTCCAGAAAGAACTGGGGCCAGCCCCCGGGCCATAGTAGCTTCAGTGCATCTGTACTTGTGGCTACTCTGCAAAGCATCACCATGAGACCAAAAGACTGAATTCTCATCCTTTAGGGATTTCTGTAGACTTCTCTCCTCGTTCATAAATTTTTAAAAGACAATACATGATAGCAGATTGAAAAATTTAAGTTAAGCCTTCAGCCTCTTCACCTTGTACATCCAAATGATTGACAGGTAATCAGCCTCATCCCTTCTTTTCCACTTTCCCTTTTGAGATGCCAGCCTCAAACACACGTGCAGACCCTTGAACATAGCCCCACGCCAAAGCAGTTGTTGGAGTTGCTTTTAAATGACTTGCGAAAACCATTGCGCTTTTTTCCTTCATCGTTTTTTTATGCCAGATTAAATGATTTGCTCTCCCTGGTCCCAACCCGTGGGTGTCCAGCTTGGGTGAATGTGAGAGCTCGTCCCACTGGCTGAGTAGCATCTAGTGGCAGGGAGATTCCGCAGGAAGCCCTTCCTGCACAGGGCCACGGTGCCTGCTGTGAAGCTGCACGCACAGCAGGTACAGGTAATGGGAGGCCGCGCCGGCCTCCTCCCCGTCACCGCGTCCACTCCGGTGAGAGCTGTTTATCTATCGGAGTGACCTGTTCGTGCAGCACTGTTTTCTGCCCAAGGTGTGGGTGTGACGTCATTGGCGTGGCTTCTCCTTGCAGGTAACATCACCACCCGGATCCGAGCCTCAGAGACCGGGTCCGACGAGGCGATCAAGTCCATCCTGGAGCAAGCCAAACGGGAGCTGCAGGTGCAGAAAACCGGTACGGGTTCCGCTCCTCTGGCTGCTGCTTCCCAGACTTAATCAGAGTATTGTCATGGGTGTTCTGGTCAGCAGTAGTTAACTTTGTATTTAAAAAAATAGAAGGTACATTTTCCAGCATTTAAGCAAGTGCAGAGGGGAGCAGGTCTGTGTAATGTGCATTTTGCTGAGAGTTACCATTCTTTCCATAATGTCAGTCTCAACCATTGACTGGCGAATATATCCATGGCCTAGGGTATTCCTGACTTACATTAACTGGTACTTCGAATCAAATTTCTCCTTTAAATGCAATGTAGCCTTTTGTTATTTGGATATATAGCCAACCAAACACTACTGAAAAAGAATAAATTCTTAACAGCTGCTTTATGGAACGAATGTTGCTATAGAGGAGCGGGAAGTTTTGAAGGATAGGTGTCCACGTCTGTGGTTCATCCACCTCAGGAGTCGGCCCCGGAGCTCCCTGAGAGCTGCCTCCTCTAAGAGGGGAGAACTCCCACATTTTGGCGATTCTGTGGTTAAGCTTTGCTTGAGACGTGCGCCACACCGTAGACTCAGCTCAAACCTACTGGAGAGGAAACCGCGTGCCCGAGCCCTCTTCTCAGGGTCCTGCACACACCTGCCCGGTGCCTGAGAAGCCCTGCTCTGCAGAGCCCTCTGAAGCCAGTCACAGGGCTCGTCCACCCCTGCCCTGAGGGAGCTATGGCAGCTGAGGGTGGGCCACCCCCTTGGTCGCAGCCTTGGTCACCAGATCCTCTCCCCAGGCCGCCGACTCCCACATGGCTTGTTCAGTGGGTGAGCTCACTGCTTGCTGCTGCAGGGCAGGCCCAGGCTGGGCATTCTCACCTGCCTTAGACTAGCTCTTCAAACTGGTTCCTCAGCACAACCCTGGACAATAGATTTGTTATCCTATTATCCCTGGTTAATGTGCTGAAAGTTAGAATAATTTGCCCAAACTCATTAACATGTAGGCTCTAGAGGGGAACCCTGATCTCCCAACTCTCATCCCAGCACTTTCCCTCTGTTGCCGTCTGCCTCCTTCCAGAGACCCCAGGGGGTCGGGAACCACTCTCTGTAGGATCTCGCCTGGCAATGAATGGAGCCTTCAGTTTGGCGTGGTTCTTACTCTCAAGACCAGAGTTGAGGTTTAAGCCAGAACCCCTCTGGGTAGCTGAGCAAACAGAAAGCTTGGCAGGGTATCAGATACCCCAAGTTGGGAGTGGAGAGGCCCACCTACCTCCAGGCGTCACTCCAGGGATTGCCTCTTCCCTCCCAGGTGCGGTTTCTCCTGCAGAACGCTGGTGCTGCTTGCCCCCTGAGGAGGCTGTGGGAGTCATGTGGGTTGGCCAAGGGAGGGCTTTCTGTTAACCAATTAAGTCAGGTCCTGCGGAGGAATTAAAGGTTATCATTGTTGTTTGAGGCATTTGTCAGCCTCATTTGAAGGAGAAGAGCCAGCTTGTATGATTTCCAACCCCCGGATATGAAGGCATATTGCAGAGCGGACACACACACCTGGAGAGAGCATTCAGCCCAGCACCTCTCAGCCAGGGCCTCCCTCCACAGTTACCCGGGAGCTAGTTGAAAATTCAGGTGCTGGTCCAGACCCACACTTGCTTCTCTGTCGGACACTCCACGGCCGGGGCCTGGGCATGTGCATCTTAACAAGCCCAGCGGGTGATTCTAGTGCACAGCCCTAGTTAAGAATCTTTCATCTCATCCATCACCCGTCCCAAGTTTACAGATGGAGATCCTGAGGCCCAGCCATGCTTTTGACTCCCCCAGGGACACAGCCCTGGGTCCCTGTCTATTGCCCTTTATTGTGGGGCTCAGGATTGCTGGCCACACTACAGTCACCCACCCAGAAGGGAACCTGGCCACTTACTTCGGGAGACTGGCCTCTCACCACCACTGTTAACAGAAATTACATTCTAAAGCTTGACAAAACCACTAGAACTTTCGGAGATAATGCACAAGGATGTTGTTAAAAAATCGTCAGGGAGAGGAAGTCCAGAATGGGTATTGCTGAGCATACTTCCTCCCTCTTATCACACTCCTGACAGTGAGTCTCCTCGGTTGGTGAGAGAGGCGGGGTGGGTGGGGGTCGCCAAGCAGTAGGGTTAGCTGTTCCTCACTGCTCAGACAAGACGCACGAATGTCTCACTGACTAGGGACATGTCGGACAAGAGAGCTGTGCAGTCCTCCCCAGTACTCCGCATTTCGGGGTAGGTCAAGTTAGGAAGAAGTGGGGTGAGAGAAGCACGTCCCTACCACAGGTGGCAGCCCCACCACGTCTAACCTCTGTGTTTGTTCCGTGCAGCGGAGCCGGCCCAGCCTTCCTCCGCATCCAGCAGTGGGAGCTCCGACGACGCCATCCGTTCCATCCTCCAGCAAGCGCGCCGAGAGATGGAGGCCCAGCAAGCCGCCCTCGACCCCGCCTTAAAACAAACACCACTGTCACAGACTGACATCGCCATTCTGACCCCCAAGTTAATGTCCACCTCACCCATGTCCTCGGTGTCCAGCTACTCTCCTCTAGCCATTTCCTTGAAGAAGCCCCCCTCTGCCCCTGATTCCAACACCTCAGCTCTACCCAACCCCCCGGCCCTCAAAAAGGAGTCCCAGGATGCGCCTGGGCTGGACCTCCAGGGGGCGGCCGAGTCTGCACAGGGTGTCCTCCGACACGTGAAGAACGAGCTGGGCCGCAGCAGCGGGTGGAAGGACCACTGGTGGAGCACGGTGCAGCCGGAGAGAAAGAGCAGCGCTCCTTCCGAGGAGACTAAGGTCGAAGAAGCCAGCAGTGGGAAAGAGAAAAGCAGCAGCAGCAGCGGCGGCCAGGCACGGGCGGACCGCAGCCAGCTCCAGGGACCCCCCTCCTCCGAGTACTGGAAAGAGTGGCCCAGCGCGGAGTCCCCGTACTCCCAGAGCTCAGAGCTGAGCCTCACCGGAGCCAGCCGCAGCGAGACGCCCCAGAACAGCCCTCTGCCCTCCTCCCCGATCGTGCCCCTGGCCAAGCCCGCCAAGCCCTCCGTGCCCCCACTGACGCCCGAGCAGTATGAGATCTACATGTACCAGGAGGTGGACACCATCGAGCTCACCCGGCAGGTGAAAGAGAAGCTGGCCAAGAATGGCATCTGTCAAAGGATCTTCGGGGAGAAGGTAAGGGATTGGGGGCTTGGGTTTTCTTATCCCTCTTCATTGCTTAGAAATTAGTATCTGCAGGACATTGCCATCACCCATGAATTACGCAACCAGTGAGCATAGTGGGCTGTCCGCTCCCAAACATCTGGGAAGGCTGGCTGGTGCCTGTTTTCTTTTGTTGCATCTGCATCAGGGACCAGGTTCCAGGCCAGACCTCCTCACCCACTGTGCTCCTCTAGACCACTCAGTGACACTGCAAGGGGGGCGGTAAAGTTGCCCTTTGACAGCTAAAGAAAGTGAGGCTCAGGGAAGTTAACTAAGTGCCCAAGCTGGTGAACAACTGAACTCCAGTGCGGCCCAGAGGCACCTCTGCAGGCTATTGTGGCCAAAAAAAAATCTGATCCCAACGTGCAGAAAACACAAAGGCCATGTAAAGAATAATTGTGCCTTTCTCGTAATTCAGTAGGCGCCTGGGTGTTATCCCGCCAAAGGTGAAGGAATTGCCTAGGAATGCATGGCTAGAGGTGGCCAAAACCCTGAAAGCCCTTGTTTCCACGCCGTCCTTCCCTGGTTCCCAGCGGTACATGGAAGAGCTCCCAGGCCCTTTCTGTTCTTGCCACTTCCTGGTAACGAGATTCTGGATCATGGGAATTCACCAGGCCTGTAAAATACAAGATAACTATGATACCCCAGGATCATTTTAAGTAATGGGTGCTGAGCATAATGAGAAGTGCTCCGTTCCCTTAAAAGGCAGCCACCCTGAGGGGCATGTGGCTGGGGCAGCAGTGGCGCCCAAGGGCCCTGCCTGCCTAGCTCTTACCTCCCACCCCACTGTCCTGCCTTCAGGTCGCCATTTGCAGCGTACGATGCTGTGAATCCTTGCAATACCTGACTGTGATCTCTTCGTCCTGGTTTTGCAAAAGGTGATGGGAGGAATAGAAATGAGGATGCGAATTTCAAGTCCCTTGAAATTTCTAGTTCAGTGTTGTAAAAATATCATTTGAGAACATTTAAATAGACATTTGTGCTCATGCCTTAAATTTAGCAGACTTAATAGTGTTGAACTTGTTTGGCCCGTGAGTGCAGTTTATTCTGGAACTTGAGAACTTTTCAAAGAGTGATCGGATGCAGCCCCTAAATATCTCTGGGCTGCATCTGTGTCCTGTGGGGGGTGTTTGTGCCCATACATATGTATGGCCATATGTGAGCATAAGAAAACTCGGGAATGTATGTGCAACTTGTCCACCGTCTGCAGTGAGTTTTACTCCCCGGCTGGCTCCCCCGTTGCCACCAGCTCACCTCTGGGCCCCCACCGTAGAGCAGGATGTAATCAGAGAGAGTGGGTCTTTCTAAATGCCGCCTTGGCACAGCACCAGCAAAGGAGACTGGCTTCCAACATCCCGCCAGCATCCGTTGCTTCTGCCTCTAAAGGGGTCCTTGGCTCCAGCACCTCAGCCTTTCCTGGCACCACCAGGCAAAGAGCAAGATGGTTTCAGTGTTTCCTTATTGGTTGTCAAGACAACAGCCCTGCAGCCCTGGCAGGATGGGGACCCCACCCTTCTCCCAACCTGCCTCTCCCAGGGAGCTGAAAGCAGTGACTCTGAGTATGGCTCCCAGTGCCCAGGCAGCAGCCCACCAGTGACCTTAAAAAGCTTGTTCACCCACCCCAGGCTGTCACCAACCTTCAGGCAGTGGTTCTCTGCTCCACCAGAAGTGCTCCCTGCATGTACTCTGACTCTGTCACACCTCCCGCACTTCCCTTACACATAACTAAAATGTTTCTGCAGCCTCCCACTCAACCCTGGGTGCTGATGCGGGGTCTTTGTCTGCCACCCCAGGTGCTGGGCCTGTCCCAGGGCAGTGTCAGTGACATGCTGTCCCGGCCGAAGCCATGGAGCAAGCTGACGCAGAAAGGCCGAGAACCCTTCATCCGGATGCAGCTCTGGCTGAACGGCGAGCTGGGCCAGGGCGTCCTGCCGGTCCAAGGGCAGCAGCAGGGCCCAGGTGAGGGCGGCCCCAGGCTGCCATGGACACAGAGGAGGGGCCTCTGTGCAGGGAGGTACGCAGCCCCACAGCACTGGAGGCAGAGAACTGGCCCTCTTCCTCTACCACCTGTTGCCATGAGGCCACCTTTAGTTTTTAAGAGCGAGAAGATTGTGCCTAGCTAATTTTATAAGCAGCAGAAAATGAGTTACCAATTAAGAAAACTCTGTTTATACATAAATATAGGTTAAAGTCAAGTAGCTAAATCAGGGCATCAGGAAAGAAAATCATCCAAAGGCACAGAGGTGAAACATCACAGCTTCTGCCTGTTCCCCCAGAGCACTCTGCCTGCCCACGTGGACCCCGAGTTCTGGCCCCTTCCCATTACGAGCGGGGAGTCCTCCCTTAGGCCTTTGGGACCTTATGCTGTCCCCCCTCGCTACACTCCGTACATTAGGAAGCTTTAAACCCTTGGGGTTTTTTTCCTGATTTAATTGTACTCCTTTTTCTTATTTAGTCCTCCATTCGGTGACGTCGCTACAGGACCCCCTGCAGCAGGGCTGTGTGAGCTCAGGTAACTAGCTGGTTCCTCTTGTTTTCTTTGAAATGCCGCGTACGACAGCAGAAAGACTCAAAGGTTCCCTCGTTCCGGATCAGGGAGCTGAAACCATGCTGTCCTGTGGCAAACTGCTTTCCTTGTGCCTGTATTTTCTGATGGGGAGAGAGGCCGACAGCGAGTGCGGCGTTCCTCCAGCGTTGCCTTGCTCCTCACTACATTCGTTCATCAGTCTGTCGGCCTCTAGATGTGAAGCCCTGTGTTCGGGACTGAGGGCTATGGTTCGAGTCTGGGACGGATTCTGTATTCGGGTCTTCTATTAATAGGAGGGCGCAAGGCATGGTCAGGGTAGGGGCAGCCAGTTCCTCTGGAAGATCCTGGGCCACCTTCAAGCAAGAGGGAAATGAAGGCAGATAGAGTCATAGCTCAGTAACTGGATGGACAGAGTCAGGGACACTCAGCAGAGTGGGGCTGAGCCAGGGGTCCAGCCCAGGAACAGATGATAGAGGGCGTGGGGTGTGGGCAGAGACAGCATCTGAGAACTCCAAGGTCCTTGAGGTGACACTTGTGCCGTAGGGCCCCCTA
Source organism: Tonatia bakeri (assembly GCA_004024845.1). Classification (NCBI taxonomy): domain Eukaryota; kingdom Metazoa; phylum Chordata; class Mammalia; order Chiroptera; family Phyllostomidae; genus Tonatia; species Tonatia bakeri. Next base: position 58,634 of record PVIA01005423.1, read on the forward strand.
ACTGCAGCGCTTGGGTGCAGCCAGCCGGGCTGGCTCACGTGCCCACGCTCCTAGACCCCCTTCAGTGTCCCGCTGGGGCTCCCGCACGGGCAGAGCTCTTCTCACCCAGCTTTCAGGAACAGCCAGCATCACGAGCTGTTCTCTTTTTTTGTTTCTTTATTTTTCTAAACATCTTGATTAGTCTCCATATCCCATTGATTCATCGAAAACACAAACAAAGCTAAGTGAGGAGCGCAAAGCCTGCCAGCCTGCTGGAAGTTTTACGAGGAAAAACATGTGTAGTGAGGGAACAGCTGGGCGGCGGCCGCTACTGCTGCAAGATGCCAAACCCACACACAGATGCAGCCAGAGCGTGTCAGTTGCACTGAAGTTCTTGGTTGGGCTTTTTTTGTTTCAGGTGTCCCAGTCTGATCCGGACCGGAATGGGGGTTGGAAGGCTGTGTGTTGCCCAGGCCGTAGGTTTCTTGGCTGCACATCTAAATGGAGTGGTTGGCCGTCTGAGGAAGGCTCAGGGGGACTCCCTTCTCCCTTCTTCTGGGCTGGCCGATTTGATTAGCAAGTGCTGGAGAGCTTGGGCAGTACTGGCCCACATGCAAAAGTCAGCTGGGAACATACTGGACACTGCTGTTTGTACTCGAGTTTTGCAGGCGTTTGCATGGAAAATCCGCCTGGCCTCTCGCTCTCACAGAACACTGGCCACCTCTTCAACTCCCAGAGACCATTTGCTGCCCCATCAGGGTCAGAGCCAAACTTGGCAGAATGTGACTAATGTTTCTTAAATCCAAACCCTTGTTCCCAAATAAAAGGGGAAGGCCCCTGCAGTTCCAGGTCAGTTAACAATCGATGCCAAAACCTTCTCCATGTCCGGACAGACTGTTGAAGATCAGCGTTTTGCTTTTTATTGTGTGGCAGCCAGTCGCTGCCGCCACTTGGGGACACGCACACAACAGTCACGTTCCCAGCCTTAGGAAAGCACACAGGCTCCTGGGAGGGATGCAAGCGATATTTGTAGGGTATCAAATTACCTTATAAAATGAAGTGATGTGACAATCTTGGGGAGTCCACAGACTGGAGAAGGGATCAGGGCGGAGGCAGTGAGTCTCTGGGTGATGGTCAGCGCTGCAGAAGTTCCCAGTGGTGTCTGTGGAGAGTGGCCGGCAGGCCTCTCCTGTGTCTTCTCCACAAGACCCGGTGGAGTGCAGACCGCTCGCCTGGCACACCCCTTTGGTGGTTGGCGGTAGGGGAGTCATCAGTCGAAGCAGTAACCGTGGGGCCTGGAGAAGTATGGAAATATTTCTATATCCTATGAAAATACAGACTTTGAAGTATCATCATGGTAGCTAAGGCAAATTTTGTCTGGATTAAGAAAGTCTAGAAAATGCTTCAAAATGGAATAAAAGATTATCCGCATGATGGCAAGATTGTGGCTGGTAGTTTTCCTTGTTTGAAATGTCTTTGCTGTCAATGTTCTCCTTTCAGGAGTGTTTCTAAAAATTAAAGCAGCTGTGCTTTTCAGCAGGTGGAATTTAGATTCAAAAATAGAATTTTAATGATGATAAATCATTGGGATGAATGACTGTAAGAGACTCCAGAACCTTCCTTGACAACTTAAAAAGCAGTGTCTCTGAGGAAGCGTCAGCATAGCTCCCCCAAAAGCAGGGGAATAAAGCCTCTGGTGCTAGGATTTCTCCAGGATTCTGAGTCCCTGTTCTCACCGTGGCTACCTCAGAATCCCTCCAAGAAGCACCAGCCCCAGAAGGGTGCTGTGTCCTTGGTGGCGGCTCCATGAGACCTCTGCCCCAGGAAGCTCAGTCCAGGAAGGTAATTCCAACACTGGGTTGGTTCGTTCCTGAATATTGGTGAGAAACACTCGTATCTGAGAATCCAGGCCGTCAGATCGGCCTGGAAGTCAGGTTAGACTCCCAGGTGTAGAAGGACTTTGGAAGACTTGCCTTCTGTCCATAACCCTTCAGTAAGAGCTACAGATTTGTTGCTGAGATGGTGTGGACCTAATGGGCTCTGTGCTTGGTTACCATGGCGATAAGGTGCCCCAGGAGTGTGATGGCCTCACTCATCTCAACAGCAAACTGCTGACACAAGAATCTATTTTCCTCACTAAAGAATTCCTGTCTGGCTCTTTCTGCCCAACTCTGTTGCCCTCGGCATCTCCATTTTCCTTAATGATTTGTATGTCAAACTTGCTGATCAGTTTTACGATAAGGAGAGAGAAATGAAACTGAAGTTTCGATTGCATCATTTTTTCCTCTTGGTGGATATAACTGTTTCCAAATGCCCCTCTAATGATCTGAACATTGGGGCGATGGCCTTGGGCATTAAGGAAAGTTAGCGCCATTTTCAGCTAGTGACCTGTGCTTTTTGTTGGAAGCTGCTGTGGCCTTGGGGAATAAGGACTGCAAAGGGTTCTGTGCCAATCACATGAGTAACTTTTTTCTTAAAGTTTTTAAAGGACAGAACTTCAGATCAGCTAGCTCTTCATATGTATCCTGGTAGTCCAGTTTTCTACCAACATTTTTACGCTGGCTTCTTTCAAATTCCCAGTGTCCAGTGTTGGGGTGGGGGTGGTCAGTGGTTATATACAGGGTCTCTGATCTAACATGGCAAACCTACGTGAAGGCAGTCAGAGTCACAGCTAGCCCTTTGGGGACTGGTTCTCTAAGTCTCCCTTTTGTTTGCCTTCCACCCCAGGCATCATCCCTCGTCTTCCTGAGCACTGCTTAGCAATAGCAATGCCTGGGGGAAGCGCAGTAAGCACGTACACAGGAGAGGGAGGGGCCCAGCAAGGCTTGTGTTGTGTTCTCTGAGCGTGGCCTGTAGTTACTGCTTACCAGTTAGTGGTGTTTTTAAAGGGAAGAAAACCTTGAGCTATAATGAAGAGATGGGTGGGTGTGTTTGTGGGTAGGTACATAGGTAAGTAGATATGATCTAGTAAACCACTGGATTTTTTTCCTTTTTATTCCTTAAAGCTCATTTCATATTCATAGTTCCTTGGTGTGATTAATCTTTTTGCCTCCAGGGAAGGAAGAAGACAAGAGACAACTCTAAAGGGGGGTTAGGGGGAGGAACAGAGTTTCCTGGCTGCCACCCCCGTCGTTACAGGCAGAGATCCGCTAGAGGAGCTGCCCAGTGTGCTCAGCTCCGCCACTTTCTCACCTGGGAGCGTTCCATTACTGCAGCTAACAGGTGTCCACCCCAGCTTCCGGCACATTGTCGCAAGCTGTACATGCAAAAGGATGGCCCCTCTCCTCACAGTGGTCATCAGATGGCCGGCTTTTTCCCGGCTTGTCATTCAGGAACTGCGGGTTCCAAGTCCCCTCCGCCCTTGGAGAACTCCCTGTTGTTACTGTCAATCCGAGGAGCGTCAGCTGCCTCCAGAGCAGACAGCTGCTGCAGTCTGCTCTAACTCGGGTGGTCCCAGGCGCGCCCCTCCCTGCGAAGTCCAGGCCGGGGCTCCTCTCGCTGCGCGCTGTGCCATGGTTCTCGCTCTGTGCCTCCGATGGGATCTGGGAGATGTGCCCAGGGTTTCGGTGCTCTGGACTCTGTGTTAGGGTTTGACTTGGCCTCCTTGAATAAGCAATTAGTTCCTTGATTTCAAGGACTAAATCAGTGTGGGGCATTTGGATGCCCTACTAGGAAACCGAGGGGCCAGTGCACCCCTAGAAAATTCCACAGCACTTTCTAAAGCAAGCAAAACCCTATTCAATGCCTTAGACTAGCTTTCATCCGAATAAATCTGTGAAAGTAACTATTGGTGGTCTCCGAAAAGAATTATTCCAACCTTTGTTTATTTTGAATAGTAGAAAAGATTTGGACATCACTGGCTTACACATAGCCGTAGACAACAGAGGACAGAAGCAGAAAGGAACCCTGAAAAGTGCTTGTGAACTAGAAAGGGGCCCTCCCTAAGCAGCGGCCACTGCTCGCTGTTCGGACGGGGCTCAGCCTCCTGCACCCACTGCATATGGTGGCTAGGAGAACTGAGTCACCTCATCATTTCTTTTTTTCTTAGTCGTAACCTGCATTAGGGCTTTTTTCATCAAGAGTGCCATAATAAGGGGATCTTCTACTCTGAGGTCAGAAAGGGCGGGTTTCTGGATTCAGACACAGCCTACCTTCCTGTGGTCTGTTATCGGGTATGCATCACCACTGCTCTGCTGGAAGTCCCCTTAGCACTGAAGGCACCCCAGGGAGAGGGCCGAGGACAGGGGCATGCTGCGGAGGGCAGAGGAGTCAGGAAGGGGGCCATTCTAGAAGGAGAGCTCTGCAGATACAAAGTTCGCCAATGGGGAACTGTTGAGAAAGGTAAAAACATTAGAAGCCCCGAATTCAGAGGCCTTTTATTTTTCTTTAAAGTGACAATAGGAAAGTGGATTGTGAATGAAGTTTGTCTTTTCTTTATGTGCAATTCTGTTGCTGTGGCCCCTTAGTCTTGTATGTTAAGAAAAGTACACACAGCAGACAGAAGGGAGGGTCCTTGCTCTCTGAGGGCAACCTCTGTAACCTGCCCGTGGTGGCATTGGCTCCCCCCAAAGCTCTCCTTCCCCTGTGGGGGCTCTTTCTTGAGAGGAGATGAGCCTTGGCCAGCGATTGGTGGCACAGCCCACTGGGGTTCTCACCAGTCCCATTGTGAAGAGAAAACAGGACAGAAGCTAGAAGCTGAAGAGGGTGTTTGGAGTTCTGAGGCAAAACCCCTTGCCTGAACACCAGGCAGGTGGACCGCCAGGAGCCAGGCTGTGACCAGGGAGAGGGCTCCCTCTGCTTGATCATGGAGAGGCGGACGCGGGTCTAGAGGCTCCACAGGTGGCAGCATGGCCTCCAGTGCACACAGTGCAGACACCACCTGGCACACTGAGGTGATGCCAACAGTTGCAGGTGTGCCCCAGGCCACCCAGATGGTTAAGGAGAAATTGTCTAGTGCTGCATGGTGGGGTTTGTGGGGCTCGGAAAACCTTAGCAGAGGACCAAAGATGTCACACGGGGAAGGATGTGTGTTCGTCAGTGGGCTGTGATGGCCCAAAGGGCGGGTTCTTCAGCCCCACTTGGAGAAAGACCTTGTTCAAGTGAAGAGAGGGATGAGGAGGCTGAGTTAGGAGGAAGGACTCTCGGCTCAGGCAGGGGTTAGGGCACATCCCCCCGCAAGGGTCTTGGAGGGTCCTTTTCACCTCGCTGCAGTGTGGTATCTTACTCTGCCACCAGTGAGGTGTCTCCCCGGTGCCTGCCAAGGTGGTCCAGGAAACCGTGCTCTGTGTATTTATTTCTAATGCTTTGAGAGCAATGAGAGACAGCCTGTGCCGCCCAGCAGCCCCAAGAGCAGCCTCAGAGGAGGGCGAGGCGGTGCACAGGCAGCCAAGCCTGCTAGCTGCAGGAGTGGAGGATGTGCTTCTCAGGAGTTCCTTTGAAAGGTGATTGGTCAGGACGACCTCCGGTGTTCCCTGTGTGCAGACGCTGCTTTGTCGGCTCTCCCAGCCATCCCTGGCATTTGTGGGATTCACGCTGGGGACTGGTCACATGATCCTGAAACAGCTGCCCTGCAACATCGACACAGGAGGGCAGCGGGAGAAGGAGGCCTTCCACACCTAGAAAGCCGGGTGGGACGAGCGAGCCCACCCCGGCCCCAGCCTGTCCTCCCCTGGAGCACACAGCACCTGCAGACCCTGCACAGGCACGCCCAGGCGCCGGCCACTGAGAGAGACCGCTGCTCAGCGTCTTGTCTCAAAGCAGCAGGTCGCCACAATCCCTGCGAAGGCTGCTCTGGCATAAATCAGCCCCCAGGATGTCTGTTGTAGGAATGAAGTTTGTTGCCGTGCCTCTCAAAAAAAAAAGGAGAGAGAATAAGAAATTTATTTGACTGATTTTTCCTATTATTTGGGGGGGTTTTCAGAGTAGGGGAAGTGCACCATGGTTACAAAATGCAAGGTTTAAAAGAGCGTATATCTTTTTAAAAAATAAGTCGCCACCCCGTACTCATCCGCCAGCCCCAGCCGCCCTCCCTGGAAGCAACCCTGCTCCCCGTTTCCTGCAGAGTCTGTCCCACGCAGAAGGTGCAGGACCCAGGCACTGGGCTCGCTTTTCTCACCCAGCAGTGTGCAGTGGACACTCTACAAGGCCAGTGTGTAAGGACTTTCTTCCTCTTCTCTCAGCTGCAGGGGACTCCTGTATCTGGACATACCATATTTTATTTAACCAGTTACCAGTGAGAGAGATTTAGATGGATTTTCACAGCAAAGCACTAACTGTCCGGCCGTGGCCAGCACGCGTGAGCAGCAGTAAGATATGGTGAGCCCCGACATACTGTCAGGGCTCGTCCCGCCTCTGCCACCGGTGACAGGGTGGGCTTGGGCCAGCAGCTTGACCTCTTGGGGTCTCAGCTGCTTCTATAAGATAGGAAAAATAAAGTACCCAAGTCCGAGGCTGTGGGAGGTTTAAATGTGTTTGTGTATAAAGCCTCCAGAGCAGCGGCTGCCACAGCAGCCACTCCCATCACACGTTTGTGCGCGCACAGATAGCTGTAGGCTAGTGTATCGGTCTGCACAGGCCTCTGCCTGTGAGACAGAAAAGTCCAGCCACCCACTCCTTGGGTGGAGATACCCAGTGGAAACGCCAGTGGGTGGCGGCCAGCACTCAGGGCCACTGAAGGACCTACACGCGGCTCCCCAGTTCTTGGCCTCTCCGAAGTGCCATCCATCTTTGGACATCGTCTCTCCATCTACCGTTCCTTAAAGCCAGCTGAAACCTTGACCTTCAAGAGTAAGACGGCAGGTCATCGCTCAGGCCATTAGGGCAAGCTGGTGCGGAACCAGGCCTTCTGGTCTGGATGTAGGAGTGACTCTCGGCTTGGGCAAGCAGCAGCACCATCCCGATCGAGTCCTCTCCGTGGCTTCGCCTGGGCCTTCGGCGCCGGCATGCCCTAGCTCCCCTTCCGGGGAGGCCCCAACAGCCCTGGCCACAGGCCTCCAGACATGTCTCCTTCCTCTTCCTTTGAAACTCTTTGAAAAACTGAATTTACAGTACACTGCGCATTTAGTACAAGAGACAAAAATAGGTCATAGGAGCAAATGAGGACTTCAGCTTTCAGTGGTTTTGTTCTAGAGAAGGGACAAAGAAGCTTAAATGCCTAAAAACCCAAAGGTAACCTTTAAAAGGTGTTGGAATGCAATGAGGAAACTGGCAGCGTTGCATCGTTTGTGTGCCCTACACCATGCTAATTAATACCTTTCATCCTTAATCAGTAAGTGGGCATGATGTCCCCGTCTGACAGATTGAGAAAACCAGAGCTCAGGATGAGAGGCAGTTTGCCCCCAGTCAGGAAGGAAGTGGGAGGATCACACGTGGTCCTGAGACCAGCGGCCTCACGGCCATGGGAATGTCACAGGGCACCCAGGTCCAGGCAGGTCATCACTCAGCCCTGAGGACTTGATTCCCCCATGATGGGTGAAGGGGTGGTCCTTGGAACAACACCAAGAAAAGTCAAGGCCATGTTGCAAAACGGGGAACAGAATTGGATTTAAATTATAAATGGACAGGTATCAAAAATCAAATCCAAGACAGAACCAACAACGAACAGAAAATCAGACACCTCAGTTGCCCTGGGGTACAGCCTGGTGTTTCTTCTGTGGAGCCGGGCAGGAGGAGGGGAGGAAACCGGCAACAACTCAGCGGCAGAGTCAGAACGTCAAGTTCTGCCACAGAAAGGGTTTCGTTCACACAGCCTGTGAGGCAGGTCCTTGCTGCTTTGCACCCCTTCCCGTCTAAATCCCAGGAAAGCGCACAGGGGCCTGAGGTCCTTCCTCTGCTGAAGGATTGTGCCCATTCACTGTCATGTCTTCTCCCTGCCTGTGGCCCAAAGCCGGCCAAGGACCCCAGCCTCAACCCGGTGTGGACTGGCCTGGGGGCCCCACCCGGGCTGCCCGTGAGGGGTGAGGAAGGGGACCCAGATAGACCAGAGCACCCAGGAGGCCCCTCGCCGACTTCATCTTTATTTCGTTTCGTTCTTCCCTTTGGAACTGGGTCCCTAAATATAGCCAGAGTCTGAATTGGCAGATGTTGCGTCTGTCCTTTACAAGAGGGCCAAAATTAGTCTGTCATTTGGCTCCTAAATAAAGCAGCCAAACTGCCTTTGTACCAACTTCTGCACGAGAAGAGACTGAAGTTGTAGCGTTTCATTTGATACTCTCAGAAGCCCGAGCAGCCCCTCCGAAACCAGACGACTGAGGAGAGAAGACACTCGGAGTCCAGAGGGACACCTGCCCCCCGGCTAGACCCTCTCCTTCCCGAGTCACCCTCAGTTTTGTCCCACGAGGTTTAAATGCCTCACAGAATTGGGAGGAAGGATCAATACTTGGCAGAAATAGCTCTCAGCCAGCAGCAGTGGCCCCTCTGATTTGGGGAGGAGAAGAACAGCCTGTCCAGAGTGCTGGGAGCTGGGTTAGCAGAGGGGCTCCCCGGGGGCAGCAGAAAGATGTTATAATCAATTACCACATCATAACACTGATGCATGATAATTACTGAGTGTTTCTCCTGAGATAGTGCAGCATTTGGCTGGGATGCAGTTCTTTCATGGTCCACTGCCTGATTAATATGCAAATAATAGGCTGATTGCATGATGAATGCAGAAAATGAGTTCACTGATAACGTGAGCACTGAAGCGGGAAGATGATAAATTACTTTTACTGACTGTCCTACATTAAGTACTCTTTCTCAACAATTTCATCACAAATTAAGTAAAGCAGTATGGAGAGATTGGGAGGATATGTAAAATAATGTACCTTAATAGCTTTTGTGATACCACTGCGGAGGACAGAACGTCACTTGGTCTAATCCGCATGGCGCTGGCCCCTGGGGGGCCAGACCAGTTCGCTCACCTGCCTATTGTTGGGAAACAGGCAGGCCCCCCACAGCAGCCGATTCAGTGTCCGTAGACAGCCATGGATTCTCCAAGGGACATGCCATCACAGCCCCAGACGTCACCACCCGCACGCCAGGCAGCCTGGCAGTGTTCGGAGAGGGGACAGGCTACTCTTGGGGTGGATGCTGGAGCCTCGGTACAGATCGACACTTCAAAGCCTGCTGTCCACTGTGTTTGCGAGAGTTTCTGAGCTGCAGGCCTGCAAGGCTCAGAAGGCTCGGAAAGAATACCGCTTCTTAGCCCCTGCAGCTCTTGGAAATCTAGGAAAATTACTTCTGCTATTAGGTGTGAGCTGCCTGCCAGAGTGTGACTGTTGGCGAAGGACAGGCAGGTTTGCCCAAAGCCAGAAAGGAACCCTGAAGAGCAGAGAACTGTGCACACAGGCACACACGCACACACACTCACGCGGTGATTAGTCTTTGATTACTGCAAAGCAGTTAACTAGCAGGCTTGTTTTTTCCCATCTCAGTAATATATATGTTTAGACTGTTTGTATGACATACACTTTCTCTTAACGCACAGGGACACACTAGTAAGTGTTAATACACACAGCTGGTTTGGTAGTAAGGTTATTGAAGGTAATTTGAAAGTATTATTTCTAAATCAGTATGGGTCTGTGTAGAAAAGCTGGGAATAGCGTGAGCACTGTGCCCCTGAAGCAGGGCCAACTCTGTCACCCTGTGGCCCTTCTGCAACTTTGCCAGACTGAGCCCACTGCAAAAGTTGAATTGTAATTTACCATATTTTTTCAGACCATAAGACGCACCTAGGTTTTAGAATGGGGGAATTTTTGAAGCAAAAAGTGGGGTAAAATATTTAATAACATGAATAACATAATATTTCACCAATGTAAATGTAAACAGAACTCAACAGCATTAACAACCATTATTCCTCCCAAATTGGGGGGGTGCATCTTATAGTCCGAAAAATACAGGTATTTTGAAATATTCCCAGACTATCCTTTTCACGTGCATATTTTCTGAAGAGCCTATAGAAGATACACGAGAAAAACAGTGACGCCTGAGGGAGAGCAAATTTACATCCTGAACCCCTTGCAGTGCCCCCCCCCCCCCGCCACAGGTGGGCTCTCACTCAGCGAAGGCCCCAGGACCACGTCCCCTCCGCAGCTCCCCCGGGTGTAGGTCGGTGCAGGTTTGCTGAGATTGTTTTCCCCAGTGTGCTTTCCCAGTCTGGGGAGAAAATAGAAAAGTGAAAAGTAACCCCAAGAGTGAGGGAAGCATCTGTGGCATAAGATGTTTATGATGGGAGGAGCCCCGTGTCTGTAGACCCCTGAGGGACTGCAGCAGCAGTCCTCAGCCAGCACCCCTGTCGCGCACACCAGGCCCAGGTGAGCAGCCAAGGACAGGTGGTCCTGGAGCCTCCCTGGACGTGCTGGCCTCCAGCACCAGACCTCCCACCAGACCCCTGCATTCATCACCGCTTCTGAGGAAACACACCCAAAACCGCGCTCAGCCTTTCTGCCCAGAGCAGCTCCCACCGGCGGTCCTTGTCCCAGTGGGAGCTCCCCGTCCTCCTGATGGCCCAGGCTGGGAGCCTGGCAGCCCACCTCGACTCCTCTCTCTGTCTCACACACCCCTCCCAAGTGCACACCCAGTGTCTAGTTCCTAAACGCCTGTCAGATTTATCACTTTTCAGTGTCCACAGCCCCTCCCCCTAGCTCACGACTCGGCATTCCTGTATCTGCAGTACTACAGCCAAAACCTCGCATCCGGACTGCACATCCAGCTGGGGCCCGTCCCCAACCTCAGCCCCACCTCTCCATTTCCCCCCACCTCAGGCCTTGGCACCCCTCTGTGCCCAACCCAGCCTCACCCTTCAGTGACACAGTGCTGGGAGCACCCACCACCCTCGCTACATCCCTGGCCTCGCCCTCATCACAGGGCCTTTGTGACAGTGACTTAATGACATCTGCCTGGTTCACCCCTATGCCTTGACACCAGGCACTTAGAGGTTCACCTTTCTGCATGAAAGACACAGGCCCTGTCTTCAAGGGGTTTAGGAGTCAAGTTTGGGGAGATAAGCTAGAAATGGCACAAGTTCAATAGAAACCTTTTATTAAGCAGATTTCCTTTGTTAATAAAGGTTTGTATGTTGGCTTCTGTGTCACTATGGGAGTTCCTTGTGGGTGCTGCGTGCCGCTGAGTTGGCTCTGGCCCCTGGCAGCCCTGTGAATGAGCAGTGTGCACAGCGTCCCGTGCCCTGCAGCTGCTTCCGTGGAGTCAGTTCGTCTCCTGTTTGGTCTTCCTCTGCCTGCCACCTTCCATTTTTTCCCAGCACTATCATCTTGTCCAAAGAATAGTTCCTTAGGCAGACTGAAAAATGTGTGTTCACACACGTGCACCAGCACCTGCTGTGTGCCGGGCGCTCTCGTCTCGTTTTGTGCTAGCCTGGCTTCGGTCCTGGTGGGGGCTAGGCGGTGCGCAGGAGGGAAGTCACTGCTCCTCCATTTATAGGAGAGACTAGAGCTGACGGGTGCCATCTACCCTTCCAGGGACCTGAGAGGGTTCTGCCCGGCCCCCCTGGCTCCCTACCCCCCACTCAGGTTTTCCCTCCAGCCGCACCCCCAACCTTTCTCAGGTTATGCTTTTCTGCTGTTGGGGGGGGGGGGAGGGTGATTTGGTAGATTTGCTGAGATTTTTGGTGATTTAAGGCAATGCCCAGGCTGGCTGAGGACCAAGAGTATTGTCCATCCCAGGTGGCAACAAGGGGTGGCACAAGCCTGGGTGTGGGGAGGGGTGTGTGGTGGCCCCTTCTCTGATGTTGGGGAGCCTCCCCCAGTCTTCTGGAGCCCTTGGGAATGGGACCTGGGACAGCGAGGCCCCTCCCTTCTCTCCCCAAAGGCATCAGGTGTGAGCCCTGGGAAGGAAGGCTATTCTGTAGCACGGCCACTGTGGGTGCTTCCGATACTCCCTACTGTGTTGTTAGATCACTTCTGTGTCTCTCCACTCTGGAAAGTGTCCCGTGGCACGGCAGAAAGGGGGTCGAAAGCTCCTACGTGTGTGACATCTATTAAAGTATCCAGGTATTTTGTTTCAAGTTCCTGCTAATCAGTCAAAATAACACTCACACTCAAAAGTAAAAACCTCCGTGTGTTTACATGGGTTGTGTCTAACAAAGACACATGACTGTAGAAACAGGGTGTGGTCCTCAGGGGCAAGAGTGTCTGCCCTTGGCCTCCGAGGCAGCGTCCGGGCCCTGAGGAGCCCGTCAGTGCTGCCACCGCCACCGATGAGAGGTTTGGTGTTGGAGGTGTTGGAACTTGTCAGAGAGAGGGTCTCGAAATCCTGGGTGGCACAGGCCTGGCTAATTTGTAACTAAATTAGGTGGCTGTTCATTTTCAAAGCCAAGAACCTCATTATTTCTAAAGAGGCTATTTGGCCAAAAACCCTTGGATGAGGGATCTCTTCCGAGAAGAGTGCGGGAGCGTGCTGTCAGGTCTCCCCGTTCGGCCCAGGGCTAGTGTCTCCATCACAGTCCACGTCTGAGCTCGGCTGGGAAGCAGTCCAGCCTGTTGTGGCTTTGGAAGCTGTCAGCACTGTCAGCTGGAAAGGCCCTCAAGCTGGGCAGGGTCCTTCCAGGCCACCAGGGCTTCTGTTGGACAACGGACGCCAACGATGGGCACTTCAGAACATTCTGCACGCCCTGGCACCGTCGTGCCACTTGCAGCTGCCAAGGCTTCTGTCCCATCCGGCCCCATCTCTCTCTGCCTGCCTCTCTCTGCTCTCCCCTCTCTCGTCCTTGATCCCCCCTCGTTCACATTCACACGTGCCGCCGGGGCCCTGCTGCTCCCAGCACTGTTTGCTGACGCCCTCCCAGGCCCAGTCTTCTGCCTTCTCTCTCCTGTCCTTCCAGACCTGTCTGTCTTTGCAGGCACTTGGAATTTCCTGGTTTGGCACAAGCTCGAAGCCTAAACTATGGACATAATGAAAAGTGGTGCATCAGACCAGCCGCCAGTTAAATAATGTTTGGGTTCTTGTCAGAATGTCACAGAGTACCCTGTCATTTTGTTTCAGCAACTTGTCCTTCTGAATGCACAGTTCGCCTTATGGCATGCCAGCAGTAAAAATGTCACTTACAATAATTACTTTTTGGTGAAAATGCTTGCTGACTTCCTACCTTCAAGCTGTTTTTTACACAGTGGGGAGATAATAAGAAATGACTTTATCCTGACTGCTCAAATGAACACTAAATGGAATTTGGATTATTATTACTGCAGATAGAGGGCTGGGTATGGAAATTTAAACAGATTGGATAAACTGTAGAGATTTGCCTCTGAAAATTATGGTGGGTATGCATTTTCAGTTGACTTCTATTGAAAACTTAAGGCAGCTGTTGTTTGTCTGCTGTTTTTGGAATGTAATATTTTTCATAATCCTTGTAGAGTTCCTGAATGGCTTGTGTGTTTCAGAGGGCCTTGAGTCACTCTCCCTGCTTTCTGTATCTTACTGACCAGGTGACTCTTATGCAAAATTTGAAGCCTTACAAAAAAATGAATCCACACGAATCACTTTTTAAATGTAACACACCTTACTGTCACTGCCAAAATTGAATAGATGGGACGTTGGCTGGGCTTTTCAAATATGCAAATTACCTATTTTCAGTTGTTCCCGTGCTACACACTGCAGACTCTCTAAAAACAGGGTTTATGTCTAATTTACCTTCACTGTCTAACAGAGTGCATGTCACAGAGTAGGTGCTTTAAAAATGTTTGAGTGAGTGAGTGAAGAGAAAGCAGGCAGGCTGCCTTGTGCTGCAGTGATTGGCAGGTGAAGGACGGACAGAGGCATGAAGGCTCTCCACAGCTGATCTGACGCAGATCCTCATTCCATCCATTTGACCCGAGTAAGTCACATTGCTCTCTGAACCTCAGTTTCCTCATCAGGAGTGCAGGGTTTATATTTCTGCCTCAGCACTGTTACAAGAGTTGAGCGAAATTGTGTAAATACCCTTTGTGCACTGCCATGTTCATGCATGGTACTAAATGCACTGCATCCCTCCCCTCACCCTGGTAGTGGACTGGCTTTCTGTGGCTCACCATCGGGTTTTTGGAACTTGTGCGCGCTGGTATGTGGAACGTGGAGAAACCATGTCCAGTCGCACCACCACTAACAGCCACATGGATGCGGGCATCACCCAGCTGTGTGGGCGGGCTGCTTAGATGTGGAGCATCTGGCTAGCTCCTGGCTGTGTAGCTCTGGGCACAGTATCCTATGTCTGTCAAAAGAGGGAAGTGGCCCTGGCCAGTGTGGCTCAGCTGGTTGGAACATTGTCCCATACACCAAAAGTCTGCAGTTTCTACCCGTCAGGGCACATGCCTAGGTGGCAGGTGTGATCCCCAGTCAGAGTGTGATTGAGAGGCAACTGTTCTCTCTCTCTCTCTCTCTGTCTCTCTCTCTCTCTCTCTCTCCCCCTCTCCCTCTCCCTCTCCCTCCCTCTCTCCCCTCCCTCCCCTCCCTCCCTCCCTCCTTCTCTTTTCCTCTCTAAAATCAATAAACATGTCCTCAGGTGAGGATTTAAAAAAAAAATAAGGAAAATGGATATGTCTGCCTCACATGGTGAGGTTGTTGTAAGGGTTGAATTAGTTCGTTCCCATGAGCCTCATCACTGTGCCTGGCACACAGTGAGTGCGCAAGAGATGTTAGCTTAAGTGGGAGCTGCTGTTACAAATGATGATAAAATGGGGTTTCTTAATAATTGTCTTCCTTCTCACCCCAAGACCCCCAACGGCAGTGCAGCCTCTCCCAGAGCGGCACCCGTGCACCCAGCTGCCCAAGCCCCAGTGTGGGAAGCAAGCACCGTCTCCCCCTCCTCTTCCCTCCCCACGTTCACTCCACCCCAAGTCCTGTGGAAGCTACCTCCTGAGTCTCTCTTGAACCTATATACTTCTCGCCACCCCACTCCCTGCCCCCTTCAGGCCACCGTCCACTGTCCCCAGACAGCACCACTGTCCTCTCAGGACCTCCTGGCCCTGACCTTGCTACTGGCAGGTTCGTTCCTCTACTGAAATGACAGTGCTCTTATTTGCTTTTTGATGTTAGGTCTGTAATATTTGAAACATAAAATTCCTGAATAATGTATGAATGACAGGTACTAGTCATAATTCAATACTATGTTTTTAAAAGAAAGAAAACATTAAAGATAGCGCCAAAGCCCCCTCCCAAAATTCATCCCTCCTAGAAGTCAACATCCTGAATCTGCCCTTTATCATCCCTGCGCTTGACTTTCACCCTTGCTGTGCGTCCAGGTAGACACCACAACACACCGCACGGGCCGGTTTCCACCCCGCACACAGACGCCAGACTCTGTTTTGCCCCACGCCTTGCTCTGGGGGCTCACCATGGTGCTCTGGGTGCTGGTGCCTGGGGCTCCGGTCCCAACGTTCTCGCTGCTGTCCGTAGCATGTAGTGTGTTGTGTGACGTGCCACAATGTAGAGACCCGGTCACCTGGTGGTAGACACTCTTTCCAGTTTTTTGCTCTTTCAGGCAAGGCCTCAATGCCCCTTCTAGTGCCCGCTTTGTGTCACCCAAAGAGAAGCGTTGCCCCGGTGAAGGACCTTTCCCCGGCTCCCCAGTGCAGGACGCCCATTCAGAGGCCCTGCACAACCCCACCCCTCGGGGCCTCTCTTTGCCTGGTGTTCTTGGTGCACTCAGTTTCATGCCTCAAGCCCACCAGATGTCTGGAAGAATCTCCCTCCCTTTCTTTGCTACTCCTGCTCTTCCTGACTTACCTGGCTGATTCCTGTTCAAGCCTGAAGTCCACCTGAAACGTCATCGACCAGGAGGTCTCTCTGGTCCCTGGGCCACATCAGCATCTCCCACCTCCTTGCTGGGTGCTCCCTCATCCGTCCCCCGTCGGGACGTTCATGCCTTTGGGTACTTCCATTCAGTGACTACCTGCCTTCCCTCTGCGTGTGAGCTCCGACAGGGCGGGGCCGCCTCTGCCCATTCACGACCCGCCCCTTTGCCAAAGGCCTGGCTCAGCAGGCAGAGGGAATGAGTGAAAAAATGGAGGGAATGGCACGTCTTCATTTGTTCTCCCCACCAGCATTTCTTCCCTAAGTTTATGTTGGAAGTTGACTTACATGAGTTTTGGCAGTTGAGACACAGAGTAATTCCATCTTCCCCCCAGAATTCCCTCATGCCCCTTTGAAGTCAACTCCTACCCCTCACCGCAAGCAACGACTGATCAGTTTTCTGTCCTTACTGTTCTACCTTTCCCAGAATGTCGTCTACATGGTATCGTACAAGACGTAGCCTGTGAGACCAGCACCAGCACCTCGGTCTTGTGCCAGGCATTGTGGGACAAATAGCAATAAATCATGAGGAGATTTATGTTGGATGTAGGGACCTTTATATAAACAAATGCATGTGATACAATTTAATAACTGTTCTTTTTCTTACCATCAAATTTAGATTGTGTTTCTTAGCAGCAACTATACGGCGGGTGTGCTCCTCACTACAGCACTGTCTGCATTTTTCGGGCACGGACACCAGGGTGTCCCGAGAGGCCAAGAACAGTGTTCCGGTTACCAGAGCTGGCTCAGAGAGGCAGCTTCAGCCCCGAGTGCCAGTCGCAGGACTACTCATTTATCTCTTTTCTTAATTATTTTTAAGTACATGGTGTAGAGTAAAGCCTTGTTCTTTAAAAAAAAAATCATTGTAATCAGGTTTCATCTTTTCTGTTGACTAACGTTTCTTGTTCTGTGGTGATGCTGAGTCAGCCAGGCAATCACCTGCACCCCCACACCAGGGCCCACCTCCTTCCAGGGGCTGTGGGAGCTTGTTCAGGGTCTGGCCTTGCGGTGCCAGTCCTGCGCAAGGGCTGCGACACTACTGGAAATGGCTTTCTGAAGAATGACGCTCTTCCCGACATGATGTCCTGGGCATGTGGACTCCTGCTGTCTCCACCTGGAGCCTGCTTGCTGTTTAGTCAGCCCGTGACTATCCAAAAAGGTGTCCCAGCCCTGACCAGTGTGGCTCAGTTGGTTGGAGCATTGTCCCACAATCCAAAAAGGTCACAGGTTTGATTCCTAACCAGGGCACATACCTAGGTTGCGGGTTCGATCCCCAGCCAGGGTGCATACAAGAAGCAACCAGTTGGTCTCCCTCTCCCTTTCTCGCCTTCCCTTCACCTCTCTCTAAAATCAGTAAGCATGTCCTCAAGGGAGGATTGGGAGAAAATAACCAAAACATGGCCCAGATTCTGCTTTCTGTGACCTGAGACGATGGTGGCATCTGTGTGCACACATGTCTGTTAGTGAGTGAGTGTCCCCCAAAAGCACACTCGGCTTCAAGTTGCCTGTTACATTTTAGACACAGACTCGGAGTCGAGGTGCAGGCACTAGCTGGCCCGGTGCAGTGTAAGGCCCATGCTGGGTTTTGATCCTGAGGGTTTGCCTTTGTCTGCAGCCACAATCTGGAGCACAGAGGGACATTGGTCACATGTGGTGAGTGCCTCTGTTCTTTCAAGAGTTCTGTATGGCAGAAATGCGTGTGAGCAGCTTGCTGAGAATGCCTGAAAGAAGGGAATGCACCGCCGCTTGAGTTATTCGGGGAGCTCTGTCTGCCTCAGCCAGCACCCAGAACAAAGCGGGGAAAGCTTTAGGGCAGCGGCACCGAGCGGTTTGTTAGCCAGGCAGCCATGATTTTGACCTTGCTGTAGGTTAAAGGACACAAACCTGAGAAGAAATCTGTTTATCATGTGGGAAATTCATGCCATCCTTGACAGTATACAGTGAGCAAGATGGATGATCTGCCAAATTGGTCCCTCGCATGGGTGAATCAGGGCAAATTTACAGTACAATTCCTTTGCTGCTTCAGATACAAAAATAACATTTGCTGGGTTTTATATCCAGTTGTCTGATGACCTGGAGGTGAGAGAGAGAAGAAATCCGATTTGCAGGATCCACATTGCCTTAAAGATTTATATGGACCATTTCTGCTGTTGCGTCTGTCTCTCTCACATCTTTCACAAGCCGGTGTTGTTTCCTAACCCGGTTTTCCAGGTTGAGGACACAGGTTTATGTGCTGTTGGAACTGTTGCAGTCAGGGACAATAAATGGGTTTACCGGTTGAATTGCAGTTATTTTTCTGGGGGGGGTATCTTTCTAAGTAGTATACAAAATACGCCTGATGTTCAGAATACATTCTTCATTCTTTTGGGTTCAAAATAGGTTGTTACCCTGGATATAATATATTCAGCAAAGGGTACTGTCGTGATATGGCCGATTGTAGTCCACTTATTATTTGGTGTTATGTTTTGTTTAATGAAGCAGTGAGTCTTTTGGGGACCACCTGTATGTGCTGATGTTCACCAAGTTGCCTGGCCTCATGAGCTGTCATCTCTGGGGCCATAGCGTCCACGTGACAACGCTGGGCCCAGCCCCTCCCATGTGGTGCTGTGCGGTCCCACTGTGTGCCTTGTTCAGTGGGGGCTGGGGGGGGGGAATGACTGAAACACAGAGCCAGAGGTAGATTTTACCTTGTGGGTGAAACCATGGTACTGTGTCACTTTGCACTTCCTCCTGACACGGTCTTTCTCTGTATTTGAAAATTAGGGAGTGGCCAAAAGCCTTTATTCCAGACATCCCAAAATTAGAATAGATGTCAGGTTTTAAGAGTGATCCTAAGAGAGAGGCCAGAAGGGACCGCTCACCAGCAGAACCCGGGGCGGCATTCCCGAGTGGGCACACACAACAGCAATTCACTCTTCTTAAGAAAGGAGCATGTGGAGACCTGACCGCCCGTGCCGGCCCCATCTCTTCTGGTGCGGGTGATGGCGCGGCATGGACAGAGCCCAATTCTCAGAAGCGCCTCCTGTGGTTTGACAGGAAGCAGGACGGCGCTCGTGTTCTGTCAGCTCCCTCCAGTCTGGCTGCGGGGGAGCCTTCCGGGATCCCAGTGGGAACCCGCCTGGGGTCCTGAGACTCAGCTCTGGGCTGCCAGGGGCCAGCTTGAAGCTTTAGGTCTCCTTGTCAAGGGTCACCACTGTGGTGACCACACGTCATAGGCAGTGCTCTTGTAAAATAACATGTCCATTTGTTTTGTTCGGGAAACTGGACAAATCAGTATGTAAGTCACAGTGTAGGCGAGTGCTTCCGCAGTAGAGAGCTGTGAGGCGGCGTTAGGGGAGATCACGACAGCGACAGCACGGGGTTGTACTGTACTGAGTCCTCAGAAACTTTTTCTTTAAACCTGCAGTTCCTCTTCTAATGCTACTTTTTTTAGTACCTCAGCAAAAAAACTATAAAACAATTTGTGAAGATCCATAGATTGCCATACTATACTCCTCTTATACAGGACATTTACTTACTGTCCTAGGTAAGGAAAGTGGATGTACCTGGTGACATAAGGTTTTCAACCTCAGTTTTCCATGTGCTTTAATTACAGAAAGCACGCCAAAGACCTCTGCCAGCTGCAGCCCCGCGCCCGAATCACCAATGAGCTCCAGTGAATCAGTGAAGAGTTTGACTGAACTGGTCCAGCAGCCGTGTCCTGCCATTGAAACAAATAAGGACGGCAAACCGCCAGAACCCAGCGACCCGCCTGCTTCAGACTCCCAGCCTACCACCCCGCTGCCTCTCTCCGGACACTCAGCCCTCAGCATTCAAGAGCTGGTAGCCATGTCTCCAGAGCTGGACACCTACGGAATAACCAAGAGGGTCAAGGAGGTGCTGACTGACAACAACCTTGGTAAGTTCCCTTCTGAGTGGCTAAGTCCAGGGGTGGCAGGTCATGTCCAGCTGGAGTTCTTAGGAAGAACAGGTGAAGGGGCCTCAGGCTGAGACAGAAAAGGTTTTAAATGTTCATAGAATTTTCCAGAGTTGTGGACACTCAGGATGCTACAGTTCCACTGGTCAGTCCCAGCTGGCTCGTCACCACTGTGCCAGTGCAGACGGTCACTCGAGCTACCCTGATTGGAGAATGCCCAGTTAGGTTCCAAATCCTTGTGGACACCAGGGCTGGGCAGGATCAGCCTCGGCCCAGCAGCATCTGGATGGTGTGGTGGAAAAGTGTTACAGACTGGGTTCAAATTCTAACTCTTCCACTAGTGTCTGTCTGTGATGCTGAGCAGGCTGCTCTCTGAGCCCTCTCAGTAAAACTGGAGCAACAATGCCTGCCGTGGGGTTGTGAGTAGCGGTGGTTTCTAGCACTCTGCCTGGCAGCTAATGGTCTGTTGTCATCCTGCTGCCTCACGAGGTGGGCTCCAGTCCCTGGGTGTCACACTCTGGCCACGATGCTCTGCCCAAGGGGAGGGCTCTGTGGCACCACTGAAGAGGAGCCGCAGCTGTGAGATTGTTAGGGTGTTGAGTCATTTCAAACCACCCTGCTCCTGCAGGACAGTACTGACCAGGTGGGGTTCTCCTGGCTTGGGCATCCAGACAATAGAAATAGCCACTCCCGCCCTGGCTGCTATAGCTCAGTGGATTGAGCGCGGGCTGCGAACCAAGCATTGCAGGTTCAATTCCCAGTCAGGGCACATGCCTGGGTTGCAGGCCATGTCCCCCAGCAACCGCACACTGATGTTTCTCTCTCTCTCTCTCTCTCTCTCTCTCTCTCTCTCTCTCTCTCTCCCCCCCTTCCCTCTCTAAAAATAAATAAATAAATAAAAAGAAAAAAAAAAGAAATAGCCACTCCCCAGACACCTCCGAGGTTCTTATTGCCCAGGTATAGAAGTCAATTAAAAGAGCATTGTTCTCTGCAGTGTAGGTTAAGATGGCCTCCAGAAGTTCTCAGAATCTGCCGGGCGCTGTCAGGAGGGGCCTCCTAAGCCCGTTTCCCCAAGGGATGGGAAAGAAAGGAGAAGCGGTGACGTGAGCTCCTGGAAATTTCGCAGAGTGACCTCACAGCTTGGGGGTCAGGCCACTTGTCTGCTTGAGGCCTTCTACACTGCTGCTTGTGCAGAACAGAGAGAGAGAAGTGACATCCACTGAGAACATTTTTAATTAATTCGTAAAAATAAAAATTTAGCTGTTGACTTAAAAATGGCCAAGTCCCACCACATGTCTGTCGATTACTAAGATACGCGGGGGTTCCTGGACTTGTGTCGCCCCTGCCTTACAGTCTTACTGCGAGTCCAAGGAAGCAGGCCTGCGTAGTGTTGCTGCCCGCTCCCTTGTAGAAAATAGCATAATCCATAAAGGCTGAACGTCGGCTGAAGAAAACTCTGATTTTCAAACACTGATAAGTTGCAAGTCGCAGGTACAAGATTATGAACCTTAAAATCTCCTCCTTGGCCTCCTACCCTTTTCCCCGTTGGTGATAGAGTCGTAGCTGACAAGGTTCATCCGCAGCCACGGTTGTGGGACTTCGTTTTCAAACACTGTGAAGCATAAACTGGTGCTCTAAGGGGTGAAACTTCTCATGCCACGCAGATAACGTAAGCCTCTGAGCAGTAACTTCCAGAAGGCTCCATGGCAGTGTCACCCTTGCCCTAGAGATGAGAAGTGGTCTCCACAGTCGCTCTCACTGGTCTCAGCTTCTCCAGGAGATGAGCTACCTCCCCTGTTGGAATCTCTTAGTGAGGTAATAAATGTAGAGGGAGCCAGATCACAGCTGACTTAGGCAGCAAAGACGACCCTTAACTGAGAGTCAACTACAACAGTCTCTTAACCTTTGGCCTGGGATCTTGGGGTATTCATTTGTCAATCTCTTGAAATCATATGCAGAATGTGTAGTTTTCTTCCAGTTCTCAAATAGGTCTGTGACCCAAAAACAATCGAGAGTCACTGCTCTGAAACCTCTAAAACTAATACAAATAATTTTCCATTTGAGCCCTGACCAGTATGGCTGTTGATTGGGCGTTGTCTCACCAAGCAAAAAGTTGCCAGTTTGATTCCTAGTGAGGGCACATGCCTGGGTTGCAAGTTTGGTCCCCAGTCAGGGCATGTACAAGAGGCAGTTGATAAATGTTTCTCTCTCTCATTGATGTTTCTCTCCCCCTGTTTCAAGGGAGGGAAGGAAGGAAGGGAAATCACTTGATTTTTTTCCCCCATACAACTAGATGGATCAAGCAAATAGTACTAGCTGTGTATCACTTTCCTGAACATAGTAAGCTTCTTGAATGAAATGGGATCCATTTGCCAGATGAGAATTAGGAAAAATTTATTTTCACAACCACCTCAAAAAATGGGTAAAAGCTTGGGATATTTGTAGCCTCAACTAACAGTTTGAAAAGCAGAGAAAGCACAAGTTTACAAATTCAGTAAATGTATCTCTAAGTTAAAATGAGTGATATAAAAAAATTAATTTCTCAAGTCGAAAGCTTTCCACGCTCTAAACTTGACTGGAGCCCTGGTTTTCACAAGGCAGCCCTCCTCCATTGTCCCACAGCAACCCCACGAGCGCAGGTGATGGTCTTCCCCTCACAGACGGAGGGCATGAGGCACAGCCGGAGTGAGCCAGCCCACGGCCCCTCCGCCCAGCTGTCGTGTCCGTGTGCCCTACAGTACCACACGCTGGCCTCTCTGATCCCCTTCTCCATTTCTGCCTAACAAGTCCTGTTCATTTAACGTGTCCCATCAGGTCACTCCAGTTGTACCTGATTCACATTTGTGTCTTTAAAAGTGGTGGTTCCTCTTAACCTGCAGCTGAGTGGCTCTCAGAGAAGAGAAGTTTTCTTTTTAAGCCTCTGATGAGCACACCACTGTGCGTTCCAGAGCAGTCCGCCCTCTGATCAGCCTGGGGAGCCTGCTGCCCACCATGGCCCCAGGGGAAAGGCATCCAGAACAGGCACTTTGAGCTCCAGGCAGCAGAGGCAGCTTAGACTTCGGGGACAGACTTTAGGATTGAAAATGGCCTGCTTTTCAGAAAAACAGAGCTGAGAAGCTCTTTCTCCTTCTCTTTCCTGCTGTGACCTTGGGTCAAGTGGCCTGTTTTCTCAGCAGGTCCTCATAACCTTACAAATCGTGAAAGGAGCTGGTGCAGACGGCCCTGTGGTTTGAGAGTGTAGAAGAGAGATCTCCCTGTGTGCTACTTAAACCTCCCGAGCTTGGGTTTGGGATTAACCACCTCTGATAAATGCAGCAGGTGTTATTATCCAGGCCTCAGTTCGTCCAAAGCCTGAAAGCTTTTTGACAGAAACATGGTTGTATATCAGCAGAATGCAAGAGCAAAACTGACTCTGTCTGCAGTGGAGTTTGTCACAAGTCTGGTTGAAGAAAAACTTCTACAAAGTGCATGCCCCAAGCTGAGACCCAGCTGACCAGACTCTAGGTCTTTAAACACTATGTCTGATTTTAACCTTGACACATACTTACCCTTCCAGATGCCTGGGTCTCAATGATGACATCTCTCTTGGTTCTGTTTTCCTCTCTAGGTCAGCGCTTATTTGGGGAGACCATTCTAGGGCTCACCCAAGGCTCTGTCTCTGACCTCCTCGCTCGCCCAAAGCCCTGGCACAAGCTCAGCCTGAAGGGACGGGAGCCCTTCGTCCGAATGCAGCTGTGGCTGAATGACCCCAACAATGTGGAGAAGCTGATGGACATGAAACGGATGGAAAAGAAAGGTAACTGCCTGGGCCAGCTGCTTTCCCATTTATAAATGCGCTGCTTCTTTCAAAGCCTGCCTGCAGAGCTGAGGAGGAACACCGATCCGTGACCAAGGGGCTATAAGGCAGGGCAGAGGATTTTTTGACAGTCATCCACCAAGGATGGGAAGATCTGTGTCTTTTGCTACCTAGAAGCCCTAACTGAAGGACATTTGGGCATTGGGGAGCACTTTGACAATTCCTGATAGTCACCTGATGGTCAGTGTACCCTTTTTCTTCTCTCAGGGAGTAAGGTCCCCAAGAAATGAGTTCCAGCACTTAGTGGTGGCTTGTGTTTGCTGTCCTTTGTCTTGCTGGGTGAACGGGATATCTCAGCATTGCTGTGCATATGCCACATGCCAGGGGCTGTCTTACTGGTGAGACAGGGCTTTCATGTTGTCTTACTGGTGAGATCACTAATAAATGCCTTTGTAGATAAGGACACTTGGATTCAGAGAAGTTAGGTGCCTCCGTTAAGGTCACCCAGCCTGGAAAATGCCAGAGCGAATTCCTGCCAGAACAGCTCTCCTGCTGTGACTTCACGGTCTCCACCAGTAGAGGACATGGCCTCCCACAGGGCTAAGCACCACACTCCCCTCCAGTGCCTCTGCGCCCTCTCAAGTGTTGAGTGGCATTCCACTTGTACCCTGGAGGCTACAGCATGGGGGAAACTCTGAAGGATTTCCACGGTGGTAGAAAAGTAATGCCTGTTCCCTCAGTGGATTGAGCGCGGGCTGCGAACCAGGCATCGCAGGTTCGATTCCCAGTCAGGGCACATGCCTAGGTTGCAGGCCATGTCCCCCAGCAACCACACATTGATGTTTCTCTCTCTCTCTCTTTCTCCCTCCCTTCCCTCTCTAAAAATATAAATAAATAAAAAATCTTAAAAAAAAAAAAAAAGAAAAGTAATGCCTGTTCCATCTCATGGTTTGCACTCCTACATGCTGCTTCACTAGTGAGTCCTCCCCTCAGAGGGGTAGTCCTGGGTCACTCACCTGCAGTACTGTGAACTCAACTCAGTGGCTGAATTCAAATCCCTTGGATGTGGAGATTTGGTACCAGCTGCTGGCCTGGCCATAAGAAGCTGCAACTGCCCTCCTTAAATGAGCTTTTGCAGAGGAGTCAGCCTGACAACCACCCATGTGGCTGTCCCTGGCCTCACCCCCAGCTCCTCTGAGCCCAGGCCTGCATCCCCTGCATTCACCAGGAGAGGCTGCTGTTCACCACCTGCCAAGCATCACTGTTCTCACTCAACCAGGAAAAGGGCTGGAGCTCCAAAAAGGAGCTCAGGTCTGTAATACCTCCCCTAGGAACTCGTGGACTGGCTCATGGACTGGCATGTATTGTGGCTCTTATATCACAATACATGCTTCTAGTTCCTGGGTGCCAGGCGCTGTGCTGAGACTTCCCTTAATCCACACATTCCATACAGATGTCATTATCTGGGAGAGATGAGTTTCTGGCATTATGAAACTTACCTGACTTATTTATTTTCAGAGAAGAGGGAGAGAAATCTCAGTTGGTTGCCTCTCACACACCCCCAACTGGGGACCTGGCCTGTAACCCAGGCATGTGTTCTGACCAGGAATAGAACCTGCGACCTTTCAGTTCTCAGGCCCACACTTAATCCACTGAGCCATAACAGCCAGGGTGAAAGGTTCCTGATTTTGAGAGCTGGCATAAGTAAGGAGCAGGAATCCAAACTCAGGGCTATTAGATTCAAAGCTGGCGCTCTCAGATATGTTCTGTGCCGAGAGCTGAGTGCCTGCCACATGGGGCCGTGTGCCCAGGCAGCGGCCTTCCGCCCATCTGGGACCCTTTGGTGGGCTCCTGCCCTCAGGTGTGCAGAGCAAGGCTCCAGACAGGCCACAGCCTCTTAGGCAACTCTAGGCAGTGCTGCAAACCCCGAGGCCTGGTGTCACGCCACCCCCCAAAGTTTTTTATCTTCTTGTTATGGGAAATTTCAAACATAAAAATAGAAAGAATGGCACATGAACCCAATATATCCACCTCTGAGTTTCAGCAATTATCAGTGCTCACCCAGGCAATTTTAAAGTGTTCTGCATGCTGTCAAAAGGCACTGCCTTTTTTCCTTGGGCTTGCTCAGCGCCGGGAGCTCCCTCACCCAGTGGCAGGTCTGCACGTCTGGGCCAGCCCTCCCGAAAGCCGCCTCTTGAGCAGCCTCCTGTTGCTGCAGATGTCAGCAGAGTCGAGCCCTGTTTCTGACACTCCCCGGTGTATTTCTCCTCCTGGGCCAGTGGAAAGGGACCTCATCCCCCAGAAATAGATCTTAGGATTCGCCAGGGTTTGTGGGGGAGGTTTCCACTCCTCCTTCAAGCACAGGCTCTGGGCGCCATCTTGTGTTACAAAAGAGTTACTGTTGCAGTGGGGCCCAGGCCCTCCTCGCATCCCAAGGTCCCTAAGCAGCTGTGGCCCCACTGTCTTCTCTCCCTGTGGGGGGGCTCACTAGAAACTTCAGCAGCCCCAGTGGGAGACCGAGGCCCCTGACCCATCAGACTCGGCAGCAGGTGGCCTGGGGCACAGTGCTCCCCGTGATCTCCGCACACTGCTGGTCGTCCGCCCGACAGGATGGGGCTGGCCGGAGAGACGAGGCCCATTTCTTTCTAGCCTCTTAACTCTGTCATTTTAATTTGGGGTGGGGGGGTGGCAATTGGCCTACTCAGTTGTTTCCTAGTTATAATCATAAAATGGCAAGTTAGGTAACTCCCCAGCCCAAGTTTCTGCATCTGTAAAGTGAGGGTGATAATGCTAACCTTTTCTGGTTGTAAGAATTAGAAAGAATGTACCTAGCATAATAACCAGCACACATAAGTGCTCAGTAAATGATAGTTATTAAAATAATACCTGTCCCTTTAAAATCGATGAAAAGAAATTGTGCTACTATTCTGGCCTAGATTGACAATTCCGCTCCAGGTTGTCTAGACCAGGCTTCCTGAGCACACTGTGCTCCCTTCTCTCCCATGAGGCTCTGCTTCTGCCTTTAGCTTGAATCTGTCATCACTCTGCCTGCCTGCTTCTGTCCTTCCTTCCTTCTCTAGAAACCTTTCTCTACCCCGGTCTGCCTTCTGCTTTGTGTCGCTTCATGAGATGGTCCTTGCACCAACCTGTGCACACAGTTACAGGCACACAGACGCACACACATGTGCAGCCTCCACTAGTTCATGGGTCCGGCTCCTCCCCCTGGAGGGTACAGGTGCACCTTGACAGTCCGGAGTCTACTCCTGAGACATTGGAGACCCGTCTGTCAGTGCTGCCAAAGGGTGACTCCCTGGCTTTCAGGGGCTCCCACAGACACAGCCTCGGCCCCGCTCCCACGCTGCAGCCAGACGGGGCCGCCACTGAGCGAGGCAGCCTGAGCTTCCGGGAACGTGCTTAGGTCAGGCCTCAGTGCTGCCGCTTCCTGCCTGTGTGACCTCAGATGAGTTGTTCAGCCACTCCAACCTTCAGTCCCTTCATCTGTACGAAGGGCTGACAGTGGTCTCTCCCACTGCGTAACTGTCACAGTTTATTAATGATGAATGTTAGCTGCTGATGATGATGCTGCCACTCTTAATACTGTGTACTCTTTGAATTAAATAATATCATTCCCCATCTTCCATCAGTATTAAGAAGTTTTCAAGATTTTTCAGACCATAGTCCAAACTACTAGTCCACTAGAAAGATCACTGTGGACGATTTATTTGCGTGAGAAGTGTAGTCAGTGACTACTGACGCGTTACAATAAGCAGAGCAGGCGATGCACAGATAGTACCGACAGAACCGAGAGAACTCGAAATCCAGGAATCACCTCCTGTTTCTTTCACAGTCCACTCGGCACATCCCCAGGCGAGAGCCGCATACTGAGTCCCTGAGACTGTCGCAGCCGGCCCACTCCCCGCCACCCCTCCCAACCGTTTCTCCACAGTAGAAACACACCCAGCATCTCCACATGCAGTCCCCTCGCCTCCAGCTTCTGTGCCGACCTGCTCTCTCCTGTGCCCTGCTCTTGCCCCTTGTCGCCCTCCTCCTGTCAGACCCTGCCTCCCCAAAGCTCTTCCCAGCAGGCTCTACTGTAAGCCCCTTCTCATCTCCATTGCCTGCCAGTTTCCTGCTCACTCGACACTTTCTCACCGTGGCCCCTGGATTATGGTCTTCCTTCGTGGTCACAGTCTGCCTCACCCAGGGAGATGTTAGGACCCATCTGACTTGTGTATCTCCCGGGCTGCAAGCTCTTTGACCTCCTCAACCCTCAGATATTCCCCAAATCTTGTTATCACCCACAACCATTCTGCCTCTCAAAGCCTAAATTCAGATACCGCACTCACCGCATTGCACTGTCCTTCCATCTTTCCATGTTTTCTCTGTTCATTCCACCTCACCCAAGATGGCCCCCAGATACCCCTTGTGTTTGCCCCATCAGTTTGCCTCAGCTGCCTTTAGCCCCTTCCTCAGACATTCCAGACTCCATGACCCATCACTTACTGCTCTCTGGCTGTGACACTGTCTCTCTCTCACCTTCCCATTCCTCATCCCTCTGCAGCTCCCAGCCTTTGGTTAGTGCCCCCCCAGTTTCCCCCCCATCCTCCTTGGCATCTGGGACCTGCTACAGAATGGCCCAGACCTTGTGGCCAGCGCCCCCTCAGATTTCTATCTCCAGCACCAGAGGGGTCCTCTGTGCTTCCCTCCCCGCCCCTAGCTGTCCCCCGCCACCATCTCCCACGACTCCTCCACTCGCAGGACTCCTTTCCCATCACCTCAGACCACCCTCCTGCTGTCTTCCTGCTCCACAGAGAAAGCAAAGGCCGTCCACTTGCCCCACTAGTCCCTGTGGGGTTCTCTGTGTCTCCGCCCGTCCCTGCGCACCTTCAGTGACCGTCATCTCCCTCACCCACATCACCAGCTTTCTTCATCCCCTCGGCTCAGAGCTTTTCCAGCTCTGTCTCATTTTTATAGAGACCCACCCTCAATCCTAGATTTCCCTTCTAGAAGCCATCCTGTCTGTCTCCTTCCTTTTACAGTTAGGCTTCTTAGTAATTCCTTCTCACTACCTTCACTTCTCGCCTCCCATTCCCTGTCAGACCTACCTCAGTCCGGCTGCTGCTCCCACAGCTCCACTCTCTCTTCACCAAGGTCCCCAGTCACCTCCTAGTCACTGAACCCACGGGACATGCTGGGTCCTTGTCAGACTGTCCTTTCTGCAGCACTGATGCTGTTGACCATCCCTCCTCTCCTCCCCCTCCTGCACCACTGTCTCCCAGTTTTCCTCCCGCCCGTTTCTTCCGTGGCTGCCACTTCCTGGGAGGGTTCCTGCGTGTGGCTGTTCTCCACGCCCTTGTCCTCAGTGCTTCTCTGTCTCAATAATGCCATTGACTTCAACTACCATTTCTATTCGAGTGGTTCCAGACTCCTCTCTGTAGCCCAGACTGTTCTTCTGAGCTTAATACCTACCTACCCAACTGTTTCCTGAGCATCTCAGTGTGGAGGACCCAGAGGGCCCTCAAACATCACACCTGTAAGACAAACCATCATCTTTTCCCTTTAGTCTGTTCCTTCCGTGGGGCCCAACCCAAAGATACCACCACCCACCTCATCCCCTCAGACCAGAGAGCCATCCTCAGCCCCCTCTGTCTATTCCAGGGGTGTCAGACTCATTTTCACCGGGGCCACATCAGCCTCATGGTTGCCTTCAAAGGGCTGAATGTAATTTCAACTCCTTAACAGTTAAGGAATAGTTATATTTATACAGCCCTAAAATTATTTTGCCCTTTGAAGGCAACCTCGAGGCTGATGTGGCCCCCAGTGAAAATGAGTCTGACACCCCTGGTCTAGTTCACTCAGTCAGCCACCAAGTCCTGTCCGTTCTACCCCTTAACATCTCCATCATCCACCTGCTCTTCTCCCAAGCCCGTCACTACTGCCTTATTTCAGCTCTTTATCACTTTCTGCCTTCTAGCCCTTCTCCCTCCAAAGCATGGCCAGAACAGCCTTTCAGAAACATATAGCTGATCACATCATCCCCTTGATGAAAATCTTTTTGTTTCTTTACACTGCCTTTAAGACATAATCCAACCTTTGTCCTGCCCTTTGCCCGTCTCTCCAGCCGTGAGTCGGCCAGCTTCTCCTACACCAGTGCCCCTTTCGCCTGCACACACACAGCACACTTTAACCGTGCTGTCATGTGGCTCCGTGCCTCTGCACATGCTGCTCCCACTTTCTGCAGCAGCCTCCCACCATCTTCTACCTCATGACCTGTTTTTCCTGATTAACCCCTCCTTGCCCTTCAACACTCAGGCTAAACATTATCTTTCCAGAGGAGACTTCCCCGGCCCTCCCCAGGCTGGCCTGCGTGCCTCCCCTCGGTGCCCCTACTGGGGTCCTCTGTCTGTGCACCTGTCCGTGTCCCCCATTGAACTGCTGGCGATGCAGGGCTGGGCAGGAGCCTCCCGTTCCAGCAGAGCCGGTCCTCCATGAGTGCATGTTGGGTTTCAGAGTGGTTCTAGTGCATGTGTTTTGAGACGCTCTTGGAAGAGCAGGGCAGAATAGCCTGATGCCACAAGCTTGTGATCTCAATCCAGTGGTATACCGTGTACTGTGGGGCCAGGGGCGTAGACAGATCTCTCAGCTGGGCCTGCCCCTGAGTCTGACCTATCTGTCTTCCTCAGCCTACATGAAGCGGCGACACAGCTCTGTCAGTGACAGTCAGCCCTGCGAGCCCCCCTCCGTTGGCATTGACTATAGCCAAGGCGCAAGCCCCCAGCCGCAGCACCAGCTGAAGAAACCCCGTGTGGTGCTGGCTCCTGAAGAGAAAGAAGCTCTGAAACGAGCATATCAGCAAAAGCCATACCCGTCACCAAAAACCATCGAAGAACTTGCCACCCAGCTCAACTTGAAAACCAGCACCGTCATCAACTGGTTCCACAATTACAGGTACGCCCCTGCTCTCAGCCCAGCGGTCACGCTCCCAGAGGACGGGCTTCCAGCCCTGTGCAAGAGTCTGTCCTGCAGAGCGTGGCTGACAGTGGTCCACAGGAATGACGTTCAGTACGCCCTGGCATACTGGGGACTGAGAGCTTAGTTACTTCTCAGTGGTTTGGTTAGCTGGGTGGGTTTTTACGCTCTTCTATTGGCTTTCTTAACTCCAAAGAAGGTAGGGTTATGTAGTTAGAGAAAATCCACGTCTATGACCCAAAAAATTCCCTCTAATTTATATCATTTAATAAGGGAAAGTATAGGCATTCATGGCTCCGTAGCAGTGGACATTTCTTAAGTGATTTTTTTAGTGCTTTCTCGGGGTCTTTTACTATATCATTTTCCAAATTAGTTTCATTAGTTTTGTGATTAAATAAATTCAGTAGTATAAAACGCTTTCTTTTGGAAAAGCTCCAAGCGAATGAAGATTTATTGAGCATCTAATAGACCTCCAGACACTGAAATAAGTGTTTTAACCAACACTGTATTACTTGATCCTCACAACTGTATACTGCACACAGTGTGGTCCGCATCCTACAGGGGCAAATACAAAACTCAGAAGGGAGTAGGGGGTGCTGAGTGCTCTCCTTGTAGAGCAGAGTAAGCTGAGGTGACATGCTTGGATTAGATCATGGAAATTCACTGAAAGATAATGAGTTATTGATCACAGCTATAATCAAGACTCCCTACCACCAGAAACCAAGAATTTCCAGGGGCCTGATGGAAATTCCTGCTTGTTTCATGTCTTATAAGGGGCCATCTCCATCGCCAGTTCTCATCAGAACATCGTTTTCTCTAGGATCAGCACACCAAAGTGACGAGGAGCTAGTGTGGGTAAGACCCTCAGTTACGCATCTGAAACAAGTGGCAGGCGGTAGATCACAGCTAGCTAGGGGCCAGGCCAACGGGAGGAGTTGTGTCTCTGACTGGGCCTGGCCTCATCTGACAGGTTCTGCTGGCGCTTCTGAAGGGGCCCAATAAAACGTCCCAGGTTCTGAACAAATTGGAAATTTTTTTAATATTAGATAGGAGCTAAATAACACCTTTACTGCTAAAAAAAAAAAAAAAGGCTAAGTTAACAGTTGAAGCTTAGTATGAGCCAAGTAGACCTGCTACCTGACCCCTGAATCCAGGCAGATGTATCCATTGTGGCAGCACTGGCCCCAGGCAGGCCTCCCCGTGTGTGGGCTAGCTCCCATGAAGACAAAGAAAGGACGTCAGCTGAGCATAACCAGCTTAGTCACCATTTACCAATCAGACAGAAACAGGCAGAGTGAGGCCAGCAGTTACAGTATTGGAGTTCCCGCTGCCTGGAAGGAAACCTCGCCAGCAGTGAACAAGCGAGACGGAGGGAAATGACTGGAAGTGAAAGCAGAGGTTCGCCGGGGCCTCTCCCCGCCGGGCGTTATATCACCCCATTTTCACTTTCTGGACCCAAAGGTGTGTTTGAATATGTAATTTCAAGTTAGGTCCATATTGATGCAGGTGTTATAACTCTGGACAACAGTGCAGGAAGCTGTAGATTACTGAAATCTGGGTAAAGATGCTACTAATTATACAAAACATCTCCGAAACCATCTCCCCTGGTCCCGCTGGGGCCACCTTTTTGTTAAGATTCCCCTTCAGGCTTCACTTGAGTGTCCATCATTGCCTCCTGTCCAGGGCACTCTCTCTTCCGGTTTCTCAGCTGCTGTCACTCATCCTGCTGGCCTTCTGACAACCACGGTGATGCCCACCACGTGCTGGTCAGTGGGTCACTGTGGAGAAGCAAACTCAGTACGTCCTTGGTAAAAACAGAGAAGGAGGAAAGATGGAGAATAGCAGTAGGCTGTCAAAACTTAGTAAATGAGCTCAGGTCTG
This sequence comes from Tonatia bakeri, assembly GCA_004024845.1. Lineage (NCBI taxonomy): Eukaryota > Metazoa > Chordata > Mammalia > Chiroptera > Phyllostomidae > Tonatia > Tonatia bakeri. The sequence continues at coordinate 90,934 of PVIA01005423.1, forward strand.
GGTCTAGAGTGGGTGCTTCAGAAATGCTTTCTTTCAAAACGAACTCCACAACAAAACAGGCTAGGCTATGGGAGCGAAAAGGACAGAGGCTGGTTTCAGCTGTGGAGATCTGGAAAACAGCATGAGATGTGCAGGGTCTTGAAAGAAGAATGAGAATGTTATGAGCCACCAAATAGGTCTGAGAATGAAGTCAGGCTACTGAGATCCTGCTTCGAGGTGTATCCTCTTTTGGCTCAAGTAAACTTTTTTTACAAGTGAGCATGAAGTCATTCAGAATTAGCATAAAGCACAGAGCTGCAGTTACGGGCCTGCGGTCACCCAGGAGGTGACGCGCCAGGCATTAACTCAGGCGGAGCAGGTGCTCCTCCCTGGCTCCAGCTCTTCCCACGAATGCTCGGTGCAGGCCGGCTGAACGCGCCACAGAATAAACCTGGTAAGAAGTGAGCGCCCTCGCTCTGTCGAAATCTTGCTCCCAGGCAGGTGTGTCCTCTTTTTGGCTCAAATAACACCCACAGAGCCTCACACAGGTCTGGCACACAGTCGTACTCACTCAGCACACATCGCTGAATGGGCTTAATTCCTAAGCGAGAAGGCAGTCTCTTACATTCTTTCTGCAGGAGTTAAACTGCAGACAGTGAATTTATTTTCTCCTGCCCCACTGGAACCCTCAGGGAATAATGCTTGGATCAATTTTTGCCCCCATTAAAAAAATAAAACTTTGCTTCCTCTTACCCTTTCCCCTAAAGAAATTGGAAGTAACTTAAAGTGACCATTTACTAGGAATGGGACCAGGAATGCCAGAATAACATACCACAACACTCCTGGTCTCCTGGAAGGTCAGGTCCACCCTGTAGAAACTGCTTTGAGAGTATTTGTAGAAACTGTTTTTGAGAGTTTGCATGACTTGTATGAAAACCAGATCTGCTCCTGGGACCTGGTCTTTCTAGACCAAAAGGCAATATTCCTCATAGACATAGAGACAATTCTAGGCTAAGAAGGAGAATGTCTCATATCTTTTGAGCACATAATAAAGAGTGGGGCAAAAGTAGTTTTACAGTTGTTTATGGAAAATAATACAATAGTCCTGGCTGGTGTGGCTCAGTGGATTGAGCACCAGACTGCCAACCAAATGGCCACCAGTTTGATTCCCAGTCAGGGCACATGCCTGGGTTGTGGGCCAGGGCCCCAGTAGAGGGCACTCAAGAGGCAACCACACATTGATGTTTCTCTCAGTCTCTTTCTCCCTCCCTTCTCCTCTCTAAAAATAAATAAATAAAATCTTTAAAAAATAATACAATAAAGAATAAATAATAAACTCCTTGTTTTATGTACTCACAACTGCAAACCTACTTTTGTCCCACCCTGTGTGTGCCAGACACTGAGCCACAAGCTCTGTACGTGTGTCATCTCGTTAGACCCTCCAGTCAACAGTCAAGTGCAGTGCTGCCAGCCCCACTTTACAGAGAAGGGCTGCACATGCTGACTGAGCTGGTGAGGGAGCAGCCTGGATCCCACGCCGCAGGCTTGAAGTTGTTCCTTCCTGCCCCCAACCCAACCCGTCTACCTCAGCCTTAGCACTTGTATTTCTGTCATTCAAAAGTCACCTCCATGCTAAGGATAGTTTGGGGGTTTTTTTTTGGGGGGGGGGGTTGGTCTACTTCATGTCCTATATTATACTTTTAATATTTTATTTAATCTTCTTATCTCAGCAAAAATGATACAGTTCTCTACATTTTGCTAAAAAACATTAAGGAAATTATCCAAGTTGTATGGGTAGTAAGTGACAAAGCCAGATTTCAAACCCAGGTTTGCCTGGTTCTAAAAAGCCTGTGCCCCGTTCTGGGCCAGTCTGCCCCCGGACTCAGAGTACTTGGTGGGCCTGTGGCCTGGCTAGGACCAAACCTGCAGCTGCCCCTCAAGCCCCCCACTTCCCCAAACAGGGTGGAGTGGGCTTGTGCGTTTACCCCAACTGGTGATTTCAACTGCCGGTAAAGAACAGGTTTAACCCTCTCAGCACAGTGCGCAGGAGTCTGTTGACGGAACCATCATTTCACAGGCTCCCACAGTAGCCCCAGGGAAGGAGGAAAGCCTTCTGTTACCCCTATGAACCTCCAGGGGTGTTCAGGACCTCGCCCTGCAACTCAGGCTAAGAAATCGTCTTCAAGACAAGTCTTAGAGCTCAGCCTGTACTGGGAACGACCATGTAGCACACAGCCACCTGCAGAGCTGATATACTAGACTAAGCTACAGCCAAATTCTCCCTGGTCCCAGCATTTCCCACATCCAACACAAGACGTGACATAGAGTGCATGCTCTAAAAAACATTACCGATATTGAGTTAATGTACTGCAGAAAATATTTTCCTGCATCCCTAATCCAAGGGCTTTCTGCAGGCTAATCTCTGCAGGACACTAGACTTGATGCTCATTTATGTGAAGATGCTTTGCCATTGACGGTTGGCCTTTTCAACTCCGGAATAAACACCTAGAGAGACTTCTGATGGAGGCTCGTACTGTCAGCATGATGGGGGGAGAAACTTCGGCACAAAAAGACTTACTGGGAGCCCTTCTGGAGTGTCTCCAGCGTCTCCAAAACAGGACGGCCAGGGCCCCAGTGGTTTCCTCAGACCCAGCAAAGCACTGGAGCACACCTCCCTCCATCGGCCGCACTTGGGTTGATTAACACAGGCTTGACAGGTGGAGCACATGCTCGGCCTGCCTTCTGCTTGATCAAACATCACCCTTCGTGACCCTCCTCTGGTCCTCTCCTTTCAAAGAAGGACATCAGTTGAAACATAATTTAATGGAATTCCAGTTCAGCACTAATAATTGCTTCTCTGTCATGAAGTCCTGATGAGGAAGCAGTGGTTAGTGTTCATCTTGCATTGGCAACTCCTCAGCATTCATTACTGTACACCAGTAGGCCCCACGCTGGGCCAGGGCGTGTGCACAGAGTAACAAGAGCTGGCCATTCGCAGGCTGGTCAGAGGCCCAGCAGGGTCTGGGTGGAGGTGCCATTGGATAAGTGACATCCGTGCTCCATCCTAGTGGATGGAGGACTGGCATTCCAACCAAGGCTTATGCAAAGGCACACAATGTGGAGCACATCAAGTGGGGCCTTTGCAGAGGCTCCCGGCTAGGCTGGGGTGGAAGTGTGGGACTCGGTGCGCAGGAACGACGGGGCTGGAACAGGGGCGGTGGGAGGCTGGCGGGCCCCAGGGAAGGGGCCTGTGTCCACCTGTGCACAGCGGCCACCTCACGGTGCTCTCCCTGCTTGTGTCTCCTAGGTCTCGGATCCGCAGAGAACTGTTCATTGAGGAGATTCAGGCCGGGAGCCAGGGCCAGGCCGGGGCCAGCGACTCCCCGTCGGCCCGAAGCAGCCGGCCGGCGCCCAGCTCCGAGGGCGACAGCTGTGACGGCGTGGAGGCCGCTGAGGGCCCGGGCGCCGCGGACGCTGAGGAGTCGGGTGGCCCCGCGGCCGCCACCAAGTCTCAGGGAGGGCCTGCAGAGGCCGTCGCGGCCCCGGAGGAGCGGGAGGAGGCGCCGCGGCCATTGGAGAAGGCGGAGGCGCCGCCCTCGGGGACCCCGGCTCCGGACGACGCGGACGAGGGCCAAGCCCGGGCCCCGCCGCTGCCCGAAGGCCCCGCAGACGGCCGGAGGCCTGTGCCAAAACCCGCCGCTGCCGCTGCTGCGCCCGCCGCCGGGGAGGATGCCGCTACCTCAGCCGCCCCGCCGGGGGAGGGCCCCTGCAGGGCCCGGGACGCCGACGGGGGTTCCGCTTTGCCAAGCACCAGTGCACCCGCGGCCGCCCGTAGGCCCAGCTCGCTGCAGAGCCTCTTCGGCCTCCCCGAGGCAGCGGGCACCAGGGACTCGCGGGACAACCCCTTGAGGAAGAAGAAGGCCGCGAACTTGAACAGCATCATTCACCGCCTGGAGAAGGCCGCCAGCCGGGAGGAGCCCATCGAATGGGAGTTCTGAAAGGCGCTGCCCGCCCACCCCGCCCCCCGGGCCGAGCAGGGCCGGGTGGCACCGGGCCGGCGGAGCCCACCAAGCAGGGCGGAGGGGCAGGCGCCGACCCCGCGGCCCGGACCGCGTTTCGCACTTACTGCCCTGCGGGCCACAGGGCAAAATCGCCATAGGCCAAGGTGCATATAGAAAACAAAGGAGCATTAAGCCCAATCTATGTCGTGTTTTCAAGGAAGAAAACGGAAATGTGTAGTCGAGCTTTTTTGTACCCTGAAGTGTTTTTTTTATTGCCCTAAGTGATTTCCACAGGTTCTGGAATAATTCTTACAGCTTTGCCTTGCGCCCTCCTCTTTCGTGTGGGCTTTAAAAAAAAAATCAAACCCACATATTAAAAGGGGGCTTTTTATCTGCCATCTAATGGCTTCAGAGCGATAATACACTATTATCTTCTTAAACCAGGAAAGGGGGGGATTTTTCAGAAAAAATTAAAAAAGAAAGTTTTTGTAGCTGTTCAGTTGCCACTAAGAGATTGCACAGTCAAACCGACTCTAAACACACTAGTTTGGATTCCTGAATATTTTCAAGTAAAGAATCTTCTCGTTTGAAGCTTTGAATTAAAATAAAACACATTTACTCCACATATTTTTTAACAAAAAGAGAAGTCACATCAGGAAAATAACCAATTTTGTGGTAGCTGACGTAGTGTTTCTTGTACGTGAATAGAACCTGACGTGTAGTGCACATTGATCCATAGCTTTAACTGGCTCTGGGCTTTTGCTGACCAGGGTCTGTTTAATACACTCCATTCTAGGCCAAATCAGGACAAAAAGAAAAGATCCGAATCTAGGTATTTTATAATCTGCTTTTTAACCTCTAACCGCAGAGCACGCTGATCAGACCTCATATCTTGGAGGTTTAGGAGACAAGTTAGAACTGTAGCATGTACCCGTTCATTTTGTTTAATTTATGGTGTCTACGTCTGTGTTAGTGCGTCTGCACATGTGTGAGCATTTAAAGACAGGAGGAAAGAGTAGGCCACTGAGGTCACGGCAGACAGTTCTGGGGCCAGACAGGGCCCGCTCCGCGTAGGCAGCAGTCTCCTTGGCACAGAAGGCACCACACCTCACACCACTCTCCCAGGCGCCTGATGGACTGAGCCCCACCAGGGGACACCGCTCCCCGGCCTGGGCAGGGCTCCCGAGCACTCACTCTCCCTTCCTTCCCACCACGAGCACTGATGACTGTCAAAGTCGTGGGAAGCGTCCTTCCCTGCAGAAGAGAGAACGTGGCAATCTGGGCTCTGCTCCCACCCCACAGAGATGGCCCAAACTGACACCAAAATGTCGATACTCTTCACTCCCAGACCAGACCATTCGCTCTTCACTCGTATTGCCTCTCGGGACGTTCTTTTATACAGTCTTCACTGAGTCTCTTCGGTCAGTCTGAGTACAGATCAGAAGTCTAACTTGTCTCTGACTCCTCCCGTTGTCTATGTGTATATGCGTGAGAATAGAGGCGGATGCGAGTGTGCGTGCGTGCGTGCGTGTGTGCAATTTTATACGTCTGTGTATTTTCTTAAGTACCTGTGCACACATAGAGTGCATTACTGCCACCTTTTTTCAATAAGCTGTTCAGTTATGGCTTCTACAAGTTTGCTAATTTAGACTCCTTTATTGCCATATCTTTAAACTAACAATAGATGATTTCGGTATATATATATTTTTTTTTGCTTATTTATAGGTGCTGTATTTTATTATCTGATTGTTAGGAAGGGATGAAAGGGGCAAATATTCTTTAGAGGGATAGACTGCCGGCAGTATTGGGTATAATTTACAAGATGTAGTTGTCATACTGTATATTACTGATTGAAAACTTTTTGACCGTATTGTGTATCATTGAAACCTTTGTCTTAGGTCAACATCTTTGGATGACATTTTAATGGTGCATTCATTATTTCTTAAGTTTAATTAATATTATCTTTTTGATTTGGGGGTGGGAGGGAGTTACAAGTTTAGAGGTGTGCTCCCGCTATTGCACCTCAGTGTGCTTGTGTTAATTAACTTGTAGGACTTTGACTGTAAGATGCGAAACCACATTTCTTGCATGACATTTTAGAAATTGTATATTTCATTTACAGTCTTTTAACCTGCAACTGCAGCACTTAGTTCAAGTTTTCACAGATTTAAGAGTCACTACACTAAAGACAATGCCTTTTCATGAATGAGAAGTTCTCAGAAGGCTCTAGGAGGCTGTGAGGCAGGCCGTCTGTCTTTCGGTGGTTGGAGCATCTCTGAACCTGAGGTCTGGCTCAGCGAGAAGAGAGTTCAAATGGAGGAGCTTAAGGGGGAAACAGATTACCACCCGGCTCAATGCAGGCGCATCAAGAAGAGCAAGTTTGCATTAGTGACCCTTAGCACAGCGAGGAGCGAGCCCCTGACAGCACTGTGGTGTCCTCTCCACAAAAACCTCGAGGGAATTGCGTCATCGTGTGTGATGAATCACTAAATATCTGATTTTCGTCAGAATCAAAAGCAGGGAGTTAACAGGAAATACTAGGGTAGTGTTTTAGTTTTAAAGGCATGACTGTTATTTATGGAGGTATTAAATGCAAGAAAATTGAAAAATTATAAATTTGTTCATTCTAGTGGCCAAATAGTAACAGTCTAAAATAGCCACTTTGGCTCTTCCAAGCATCTTAGTCGTTTCTGTTGTGCTGGGTTTTTAACTAGGTTATTGTTGGTTTCCACTCTGCCTCTTTTGCCAGACTCACATCTGGGCGCTCGATACAATCAGTCGGTTAAGGTTTTGCTTGCAGTTCCATATTTGTGTTTTTTTCTCTATTTATTTTTTTATTGCCATCCCAACCCTGTTCTCTTTTGTGTTGAAGCTATCACTGTCTGCAGTACTTCTTAGAGCTGCCACTAAGAAACGTGTCGGCAGGGGCGGTGTCCCCCTCCTCGTTGCGCCCCTCAGTTTGAGTCTAAGGGTTGAGCTTTCGTCCTGAGAAGCAATATTCAAGTGCCTTGAACAGCACCCTCTCCGTGGGGCTTTCCCTTCAGCGGCGGCGTCCCAAGCAGCGGCTCCCACAGGCAGCCGACCTCCTCTTCACGCTCCATCGGTTTAAAAAGCTGATTTGTACCTCTCTCCTGGGGAAAACGGCTCCATATAAAACACTAACACTTAATTACAAGCTCCATTATACCATTTTAAATGGCTTCTTTTTGTTAATTGGAGGCAGTGTTCATAACTTAAGGTTTTTGCCATTACTTAGCTGGCTAAGTGGAGCCGCAGCATAAAATCAGTGTTTGCAGTCGGCCTCATGACCCCCGGTCCCTGCCCACTCGCTTCCACCCCCCCACCCCCGGCTCCCCAGTGACCAGCTCTCTGGAACTTCCAGATCAGTCAGGATGTCTGTGACTGCTGTCCACCAGACTGCTCTCCTTCAGAAAAGATGGCCACAGCCATTCAAGTCAGTTGTTCTCAGAGCCAGCCCGCCGGAGGAACCCCGCATTGCGCGGTAGCCTGTGGTCACCAGGCGACCCTGAGACGCGGGCTTGGGAGGAGTCTCCGGGAAATGCCAGGGTCTTGACTCGTAGAAGTGCTCTCAAACCCTGGCCATTGTGTCTGGGAAAGTGACTGAGGCGACAAGTAATCGTGCGTGGCCCCCTCTACTTCCTAAGCACAAATGCCTCCCTGCCCAGTGTCCTTCCTGTTGGCATCTTTGTTCTCTCCCCATTCTGTAACCATCCTGTCTGATGTGGACATTTATGTCTGACAGTTGGTGGTCTGGTGGTCCAGACCCAGAATGCTGTGGAGCTTTGGGTTAAATGTCACTCTGTGCTCTCTCTGGCATGAGAGAACCTCCCCACCCTGGGTCCAGCTGGCCGGCTCCTGGAGGAAGGAAGTGCCCCGCTGCCTCCTGGGCCAGGGTGCATCAGTCGTACAGTTTGTGAGCTGCCTGGGCAGAAGGTGGTCGTGTGGGCTGACTTCCCTAAGGCCTGGCTGCAGTCATGCCCTGAGCGACGAGACTGCTTGGGCTGCAGGAGGGCGCCTCCCAGCTACAGCTGGGAGGGTTTCTCTGTCCCTCCTGAAGTCGTGCCCTTTCACACAGGAGTGATCCGTGAACTCAGCTGACATTCTGTGTGTCGTTTTTCATTCCCCTGACTTTAAAGGAACAAAACTCACTGAAAATAGCAGAGGAGTAGGGGAGTAGACGCACATCCTGGGGTCAGCTCACCGTGAAACGGCGATCATGACTTAGTAGATCTGGAGCCAGCATCCTTTGCCTTAAATGCACTGTGACAGGCGCCTCCCACAGGCCCACGGAAACAAGGGTCTGCTTGCGGCCTTCACAGGGCTGCTCCTGGAGGCCAGCACGCCAGTGGTGCGGCCGGAGGTGTGGCAAGGTGGGGTTCTGGCAGGTGTGGCGGGTGTTAGCCATGTCCCTTCAGGCTAGAGGTTGGGTTCCGTCCCTGGATATCCTCAGTTGTCATGGTCCTCCTGTGTCCCCGTCTACCTCACTAACCCATGCTGCCCTGTGACGTCACACCTCAGCCCACACCGTCAGAGCCATGCGGCAAGTGGGCTACAGGGAGAGAGAAAGCTAGAAAGGTGGCATCCATGACCTTGGCCTGGTGGGCAGGCGTCTTCTCTCTCCTGAGCACGACACGGACAGACGACTGTGCTCTGTGAGGCACACGGGTGTTCTCTATACTTCCACCTGTTCTGCAAGATCCGTCAGCTGCTTCCTTGGCAGACAGGGCCAGTCTCAGGCCTCAGAGGGACTTGTCTTCGGCCTGCCTTTGTTTCTGCCCATTCCTGCTCCACTGTTCAGCTCCATCCCAGTCATTTTCCCTGCCCTGAGCTGCCCCTGAATGGCCACGTGAGGACACCTTCCCAGGGTTCCTGCCTGATGTCGGGGAGCTGTCTCTGTTGTCTGTGGGGGCTGTGACTCTAGCTCCCCTGCGACACTCCTTTGGAAGCAGCTCAAAGACAGAAGAGGATATGGCATTCTCCAGCCCACTTGCCCAATCTCTTGTCACATGGCCCTTTCTTTCCCAAAGAGTATGCCAATTTCCACCCAGTGCTAATGAAAACCAGCTCTTAGGGCTGCTGGTTGGAATTGGGACCATCCATTTTGGTGGCCAAAGTGTTTTGATGGAAAGAATTTGGAAACGAGAGCCTAAGATTTGTGCCATCATCGTGCACTTGGGCGTTTGCCAGGAAAAGCCCACGGGTAGAAATGCCCACAGTGCTTCGGGGGTTCATCAGGGCCTTGGTGGCATTAAGGCAGCCTTCGTGGCCCACAAGGCAGAGCTCCTGCCCTGAGTGGCACGATGATGGCCTGGGACTCCACCGTGACAGGGTTCTACTTCCCAGTGCGTTGCGCGACAGGCTGAGCGGCGTGCTGCTTGCTAAGAGAGGGGTCCAGGTACACAGCATCATCTCCATTTCCATCCCAGTGAACCCAGACAGCAGAGGACAGGGTGTGGGGAGCAGCCAGCTGGACAAAAATGGGCCCCACCCCAGAGCCTTCCTGCCCCAGCAGCCCCGCTGCTGGAGAGCTCACGCCTGGTCAGGGAGGAAAGAAACGCAGTCCCCCTCATCGGTCTCGTCGGGAGCTGCTCCCACCCACCCAGGCCTGGCTCTGCCCTTCCGCCACCCCCCTCCAAAGATACTGCATCCACACTGGCAGTGGCATCACCTCCATTCTCATTTTTGGATGAAGTGACATTTAGCTTTAACAAGACATTTCCAAAGCGCCTAATCTCCTCCGAAATGCTAACTTCAAAAGTTGGGCATCGTAGGCAAAGAATCCTTAAAAAAAAGGCTAGTGAGAGAAAGACATTAGGCTATGCATAAATGTGCACTTCCCCAAACCCCCTGGTATTAAACTTAAAATGCCTTTGAGTTGCTTTTTGTGATCATTTTAATTTATCCAACACTGTTGAGAAGTATAGTCTGTGTTACTGTAACTTTTGTAGCGTTTAGGCTTTAATTTCTTACCACAAAATATGCTGTTTGCTATGTATCAAGCTTTCTGTGAGCAGAAAGGAAAGGTGCCTTATATCCCAATGTCACGGCCACATCCCTGTGGAAAACAGTCAGAAGCACAGTGTGCGCGGAAGCACTGGGACTTCCGTCGGCGAACTCAGACTCCCGTCAGCAAGACAGACGGAAGCCGCACGGGGCTGCTTTTGTTTCAGAGTTCTCTTTTCCCCCTTTTCATTTTCCTTTTGTCTTCTTTTGTAGCTTGCTTTAAACAGAAAGCACTTAAATAGATGACTATGTGTGAAAGCTCTGTGCAATAGAAATCATTTTTCTTCATTTTTAAGAGATAATGTATTGCACACCAAATGAACTCAAAGTAAGCTTTAGCCCAGGACGATTCAGGTTGTGGATGAGTAGGTTCACTGTAGTTCCACGTGTTCACGAACTGAAGGGAAAACAGGCTGCCCCGCCCCCGCCCCCGGCCCGCCTCTGGCTCTGACCACTGAGCTCGCCCACTGAGCGCTTGGCCAGAACTGCTGGGGGGCGGGGCAGGCGTGTGTGCCTCCGCAGCTGAGAACCTCTGCAGTGCGAGACTACAGCCCTCCCTTCCAGCACTTAACCTTTTCTTGTTGAGATGGATTGACTGCTACTGACCTGCCAGTGTGCATGAGGATAATTATAAAAGGATATTTCCTTGAGAAAAAAAAATTATTTCTATCCTCTTCTATTTATTATTAGGTTAATCATTTAAGTACTTATCAGGAGTATATTGTTTTGTGTTGTTTTGTTGTTGTTATAAATGCTTTTTGCTATCACTCCAGTGGTTACTGTCTTCTGCCTCCTGCCCTCCCCATCCCACCCCCCAAAAAAGAACCGAAGGGCCTGGGGATCTGACTGGGGGCACAGGGGCCTCTCCAGCAGAATCAGACGTCTGCCTCCAGAGTAGCCACTCAAAAACTGGTGGTCTCCACATGTCTGACTTTTTAAATGAGAGTTAATGAACAAAAATCTGCCAGTGTGAGGAAACGCCGAGGTGAAGAACACTCGTGTGAGAAGCTGCAGAGGAGACTTAAGCAAAATTCAGTTCCCCAAAGCCTCCTAGAGCCTCTGTAAGACTTCTGGGTTCATGAAGTGTCCGCGAGCCGCGGTCAGCGAGGGCGCGGCAGCCTGGCCCAGGCTGCGACTTCCGAGTGAGAGAGTGGTTTCTGGCCAGGCTCACGTGGGTTGGCGTGTTTTAGTTGGCTTTTGTCGTTGTTGTTGTTGTTGTTTTTCTTGCATACTAATTTGGTCAAAACCATCTTTTAAAGCAACAGTGTTTCTTCGTTCGGCTGTGGCTTGAGGACCCGCACCAAGGAGGTGGAGGGGAGCCTCTCCTCCCCTCAGTGTGGCTGAATGCAGAGGGAGGTTAGATGTGGACAGAGTTTTCTGAGGCAAGCAGCACAGCCAGCAAAACACCCGGCTGCTTGCACGGGTCTGTGAGGGTGAAGAGGGGCTGCTCCGGGGCCTGTGGCTCACCCCTGTGGGCACCAGAGTAGGAAGCCCTCCAGGTGGAGGCAGGGGCCCTGCCCCCTCCAGGTGCAGCCAGGCACCTGCCTCTGCCTCCGCCCCCATGGGGCCCGCTGACTCCCGACTCACTTTCCACACCACGACTTTTCCCCTTCTCTGAAAACCATCAAAGGTCCTGATTTTGTTCTCATCTCTCTGAAAGAATGCACTCCAATGAAATAACTGCCCTCGTCCCCCAAAAAGGATTTGCATTTCTCTCTAATTAGTCTATGCATTTCTCTCTCTCGAGCCGTTTTCTGCCTCTTTCCTTGAGAAAACAGGCATCTCATGTCCCACCATCTGAGACCCCCCTCAGAAAATGCTGTGCATTTTGGAGATAGGAGGATTCGTTCAAAATTCATAAAGCATTTGAGGATAGCTTGTTGTAAGGGTGGGAAAAGAAAAGGTGGTTTCCCACGCCCCTGTCCACTGAGGAAGACCTAGCTCTTTGCGATTGTGCAATAACTACTTGCCTGCGAGCGGGCAGCCACGCCCGGCCAGACTACTAAACACAGCACAAGCCCGGCGCTTCCGGAGCAGCGGGCTTCTTCCGGAGAATTCTCAATAAGCTCAGCCCCCCACAGCGCATCGTGGTGTCTTACATTTTAGCAGTATTTTATATTTTCTGTAACGCACTAAGTCTTAGATGTTTTTAGAGCTCATTTGTTAATACTTACAATCACAGACTTTTTTTAAAATCCTCACAGAGACCCAATTGACCAAAAAAAAAAAGGCATCATTTTTCTTTGTGCAAATAGCTTTGAGAAGCCTCTGCTGTGTTGCTGTGACCCATCTCTAGTAACATTTTTTTTTCTTGCTATTTGTTTCGACATTAAGAGTCAGAAGCTGATCCGGCTGGCATGGGGGTGGGGGAGGCGCCTGCCGGCCCTCGGCGTCGTCCCTTCTGTCTTTGGTTAGCCATACGATGTTCGTTCTCAGCACTGTACAACGGTCCCTATATGATATGGAGAAGCAATATCACTGTATGAAACTCACACCATGTATTATTATTATTCACTAGCACCCTAGGTGTGATAATTGAAGTAAATATCTTTTATACAAACACAAGAACGTGTGGGTCGTTTTTATTTAAAATGCTCTGGTCTGAGAAGCAGCAAACACTGTTATTTGGGGCCAAAAGGTGCCTCAAGCTTTGCCATTCGGAGGCAGCCGTTCCTCCACCTTCCCGAGCTCCCGGCGGTGCGTGGCGTCCAGGCAGGCGGCGGCAGAAAGCTGGGCCTGGGCAGGGTATGTGGGGATCGGGGTGCCAGCAGGCCGCACTGCCTAGACTTCTGTCCAGACACACAGTCGCTGCTCACTCTTGTCGCCCTGACTGTGCGGGCACCTTTGAGGCACTGACTCTCCCGGCCTCCACTCCGCCGTCTGTGAAACAGGGCCCGCAGCACTGTGTGTGGCACTGGGCTGTGGCAGCAGCACGGTGTATGGGCTTGGGTGCGCAGGGCCATTGCCAGCCCTCTCTGCCTGGCCTCCGCCTGCCCTGTGAGGGCCTCTCGCTGCGTCCTCGGCTCCTGGTGTGAAGAAGGACCAGCTGAGGGCGTCTGTTAATGCGGGCGCGTGCACTCCTGCTCCAGGAGGAGGGAACGGCGTCGTGTGGGTTTCTGCGACGGTCTGGCCCCTGCAGGGGCCTCTCCCGCGCCTGCTCAGGGCTGGGGTGGGAGAGCTCTGAGAGCAGGCCGCTGGCGGTCCACAGGCTTGTGACGGACGTGCCTCGTCTCGCGCTGCAGGGTTGGAGAAGAGCCGCCGTCCGTGCTGACGTGTGACTGAGAGGGGTCCGTTCCTTGTGCGTTAGTGTGTAGTTTTCAGTTGTGCAGCTCCCACGTGTGACACAGAAGTGTGAGTTACACGGGACTCGAGCCTTCCTCCAGTGGGAGGTCCCAGAGCCTGGCACAGTCTCCCACCGGCACCAGGCGCCCCGGCCGGCAGCCCCAAGTCTCACAGGGTCACTCAAGGGCATGAGTATGTCTGAAGCCGCCCCCAAGTTTCTGCCCCTCTCCTACCGAGATGGGAGAAGTTAGCATGCAGCCGCTAGAGCTCCGCCAGTTTGACAGCTGAGGTCTAACTCAGCTCACATTCTGCTGCTTTTCTGTTTGCTAGTTTAGGTACGCCCCCACTTTTTAAAGATCCAGCTAAGTCAAAAAGTAAAACGTAAAAATCAAAACAAACCCACTTAGCACAAAGTCCTTTTACCCAGAAAGTCTCCCTAAACGCTTTTGAAGTGAGATTTAGTTAAGCAAAGCCGCAGTCGCCCGTGGTTTGCAAGCCTGACTCTTTCTGTGAACGGCCAGCTCCGGGGCAGCCGAGGAAGCAAGATGTTGCGTTGCAGCTGTGAGTGGGCAATGCGCCCCCAGACTGAGCTCAGCCGCCCTGGGGGGCTCCCTCCTTGCCCTGTGGAGAAGTGGGTCTGACAGGTGATGTGCCGCGTTGGACGCCCTGAGGAAACAATTGCAGGTGGACAGGGCAGGGCAGGGCAACGAGATAGAGTCACAGGGACGAGGGAGTAAGTCGGCCACCTGCCTCGGTCCCATCTGCTGCGTCTCCGAGGGCCTCCAAGGGCCTCCGCGGGCTGTCGGCTGCTGCTGCCTCTGTGGCCCCACGTGGCAGCTCCGGGAGGCACACAGCCTGCTGCTCTCTGCTCCAGCACGGGGTGGCTCCTGAAGGGCATGGGCGTTGGTAGCTGCTGGGAAAGTTCGGGTTGTGATGTTGGGGTGGGGATGGGCTGGGCTTCAGGCTCCCAATGAGAGTCTGGCCCACCCAGTGTGGGTTGAGCTGGGTTCATGGAAGTGGGAGGTACAGCCCCCACCCAGCCTTGGGCAGGCATTCGGAAGTGTCTGTCTCTTCCAAGAAGCTTGGACTCTCAGAGCGTCAGTAGAAAGGGCCTTTTTGTTTTTGTTTTTGTTTTTCAAGCAAAATTATTTGCGAACAGGTGAAGCAGAGCTGCCCTGTTCGAGGTGGAGGGCAGAGCTCCAGGGAGTTAGATGTGAGGGCCCCACCCCCTCACCTTACGGGGGCATCGAGGCCCTTCCTTACGGTCAGACAGTGTTGGAGTTGAGTCCCAGCGTCTCTTAATAGCTGGTGACCTTGGGCAAGTCTCAGACGATGCTCGGGAAATGTTTTCTGAGAGAATGAATGGATTTCACTTCTGTGGGTCTTGTTTCCATCTCTGGAACAGGAATATGATGATGCCAGACTCATGGGGCTGCTGAGAGGACTTAGCGGCAATGCCCATGAGCTGCTCAGCATGGCACCAAGGCCTCGTCCAGCGCTCGGCACGTGCTCGGTGTGTCTGTGGGCGCCAGCAATACTTCAGGTTTGGTGGCTGCCACAGCCGCTGCCACTCAAGGTTGTTTCTGCCTTGTGCCAGCACAGGAGGGGCCTGCGCAGGCCAGGCGCCCCCGCAGGTTCTCCAGAGCCTACAGCTGCCAGCCTCGCAGCTTAGGCAGTGGAGTCCTGCACGCCCAGCAGCTCTCCCTTCAGCCCCCTGCTGAAGACTCGAGTCTCAGGCTCCTTGTGGGGCTGAGGCTGCCGCCCCGGACTCAGCCACAGACAGGAAGGGAGGCCCCAGCCTGCCCCGCCCCTGTGGAGAGAGGGCTGCGCCTTCCGCAAGGCGGTCCACTCTTAGGGACCCATCTGAGTGAAGCATCTGCCCAGGCGGAACCCTGCCCCTTCATAGCCAAACCCAGAAGCCTCCTCTGTCTGAAGAGACCAGATCCTCTGGGACCTTGGTTCTCAGTGAGGGGTGACTTTGTCCTCAGCACATTCGATGATGTCTAGAGACATTTTAGGCTGTCACAAGTGGACAGAGGTGCTACTGGCATCTTGAGAGTGGCCAGAGACACTGATAAACACCCTGCAATGTATAAAACAGTCCACCCTGCACCCACAAAGGATGACCTGGCCCAGACAGCAGTAGTGCTGAGGTCAGCATGACAGAGCTCCCTCGCCGATCTAGTCAGCAGACAACCACCGAGAAATGCTCTGTGCTGGGGACACAGGAATGCTCCGTGCGCCAGGCTAGGTGTCCGCTGGCCTCAAGTCACTCACAGCCCAGAGGGGAGGCAGGCCTGGTGCAGAACCACAGCCTGGGCTGGTCCTCATTGGTACTGTGGGGCATGTGGCCAGCTCCTCGGGAAAGGGCAGGGCTTCCAGGGAGCGGCCCTGAAACGAGCAGAGGCATGTCGGAGGGACAGCGAGTGCCGTTCTGGGGACCAGCGCATGGAACCATATTGTCAATGAGAGCGAAGCCAAGAGGGGGCAGCTCTAGGCGAGGCCTGTCCTGTCTGACGTCTGAAGGGACTCCCGTGGGGCAGAGAGTACCTTCCGGCAGGCGGGGGTGCCCCCAGCCTCTCCACGAAGTATGCATTCATCCTCAAGGCGCAGGTCACCCCAGGGCTTTGCGCCAGCATGCGTGCGGTCCCAGTGGCGGGGCCTGGCAGGTGCCGTCAGGTGGTGGGACCAGCAGAGGCAGCTGGACCCTGCCAGGCCCTCGCTGACAGGGCCCAGCCAGCGGTACCCCCTGCCGGGCAGAACCCACTCAGCAGTCAGCTGACACACAGGAAAGGCCGCCGTGTGCTGCTGCCCTGGGCCCTGGGGCCACTGCAGGGGACAGACCTGGAACTTCCTTCTAGAGGGGAGACAAGAGATCAACATCGTAATTGAGCGGATTACACAATGGCTTTGACAGCGGTAAATGCCGTGTGGGAGAATAAGCTCAGGCGGACTGGGGGAGCAAGCGGGCAGGTTAAAGCGTTCAGCCGGGTGGGCGGGCTAGGCCTCACTGTGCAGGTAGCACCCGAGCAGTCTGACAGGGGTGGGGAACGAACTGTGCAGACCCAAGGGAAGAGTATTCCAGGCAGGGGGACCAGCGAGTACAAAGGCCCCGTGGCACGCATGTGCCAGGAGTCAGTGTAGCTGGAGCAGAGTAATCACAGGGCAGACAGGCAGGCTGGAGACACAGGCAGACACAGAGCTGGCGGGGCCTCGGGGGCCATGGCGGGGCTTCGGCTGTTGGACGGAGGGCTGTGGGGCCGCTGGAGGGTTTAAGCGGATTGTGATCCAATCCTGCTATTTAAAAGGTTCTCTGGCTGCTGCTGTGTGACTCGGTTTTAGGGGTGAGGGTGGGAGAGGGGGACCAGTGAGGAGGCTGTTGCCATAATCGAGATGAGAGTTTGTGACTTGGACCAGGTGGCGGCAGTGGCGAAAAGTGGCTGGCTCTGGATGTACTCTGAAAGTAAAGCCAAAAACAGGACTTGGGACAGGTTACATGCAAGAAGGGGGAGACCAGGTGGATACCCCCCAAGGGATAGGTCTGGGCCGCTGGAGGATGGCCTTGCACCCTGGGGCTGTGCAACGGGGGCCCTGCGGCAGTGAAGTAGGCTGGGGCAGGCAGCGGGGGAGGACGCTGTCGGGCTTCAGTTTGTACCTGAGTTTGAGTTACCATCCCAGTAGAGAGTGAGCCCCGGCAAAGGGGTGTGCTGGAGCTGCACTTGGAGAGTCACCAGCTTATCAAGGGCACTCGAGGTGCAGAGCGAACAGGAGGAGAGAGTCGCGTGCAGGCACAGTGCCCCAGGGCAGCAGAGTGCACAGCTTAGGAGGTGAACCAGCGAGGGAAGCTAAGGAGGAGGGGCCAGCCGGACGGGAGGCCCGGGAGGGCACAGGGGCCTGGAAGCCGGGCGCTGACGGGTCAGCAAGACGAGGGCTGAGCACACAGCAGTGTGCAACCTTGGCAAGGACAGTTGACATGGTGGCATCTGAGTCTGACAGGAGGGGTTTAGAGAAGTGAACACAGAATAGATGGCCCCTTCAGGCACGCTGCTGAAGGGGGCGGTGGAGTCCAGAGGAAGAGTCGGGCAGGAGAAGGACATGGCTGTGTGCCTGTGGACAGAAGAGGCCGGAGCTGATGCCGCAGGAGAGGGCACTTGCTGGGGGCCCTGTGTGGGGGTGAGGGCTGGCACCCTCGGGCACGGACAGGGGCAGAGGCAGGGCAGGGTGGCTGTGTGAGCAGCTCGGCTGCCCTCAGAGCTGTCCAGGCGGAGAGGTGATGTGTTTGAGCAGCTGCGGAGCGCCTGCCTGGCTTGCCCATGGCTGACCACATAACGCCGAGCCCTGCCCTCAGGAAAGCTGTGGACACGATGCCCCAGGCCTTGCCATTGTGATACGTCCAGTCGTGATAAGGTTCTGCATGTAATCAGTCTGCAGTCAGAAATGGTGCCTTGTTCTTAAGTTATAGTCCCACCTTCTAAGTCTTGACCTTGACCTCACTTTGATGTTTCTCCCCTTTGTGAAATGTATCCTCTAGGAAGCCTTCTCAGATCCTCCCGAATGGCATGGTTCCGTGGACTCTCAGGGATAGGAGGCTGCCATGGGCCCATCTCAAAGGGGCCCTGCCACCTTGAAGAGGCCAAGAGATCTCTCTCCACTCCCCCCACCCAGTCCCCCACTCTTCCCCCTCCCTCCATGCTCGTCTGTCTGTTGCCCCTTCCTCTCCTAGGAG
The DNA here is from genome assembly GCA_004024845.1 of Tonatia bakeri. Lineage (NCBI taxonomy): Eukaryota > Metazoa > Chordata > Mammalia > Chiroptera > Phyllostomidae > Tonatia > Tonatia bakeri. The sequence goes on from PVIA01005423.1 coordinate 108,946, forward strand.
CAGCCTCTCCCCCTCCAGAGGCCCCTTCCCCGCTGTAGTTACTCCGTTCAGCTTGTTCTATACTCCCGAAGACCCTCCCCCTTGAGCACGCCCCTCCCACCAGGTCCGCCCATCATGCAGCCCCGGGGCATCTGTCCAGAGTGGTCCCCGGGTCCCTCCTCCACACCCCTACTGCGCCCAGCCCCATGGCTCCCTGGACCAAATTCTCACCAGCAGATTCCCTCCAGCCCTTATCTCATTCAGTCTTTCTTTTCTTTTTTTTCTTTTTTTAATTGATTTGAGAGAGAGAGAAACACTTGTCATTCCACTTATTCATGCATTTTTCTTGGTTGCTTCTTGTGTGCGTCCTGACCAGGGAGCCCACCTGCAACCTTGGCACATTGAAACAAAGCTCTAACCAACTCACTGCCTGGCCAGGGCCTCATGCAGCCTTTCTAGGACACCGGTGGCCCCTCCTTACCCACTGATGGTCCCTGTTCAACTTGGTGCCTTAACACATTCTCTCGATTTCCATCCCGCCTCCTGCCTCCTCTTTTCCGGGTGTATTCCAGGTCACTCCTGAGAACGTGAGCGTTCCAGGAGGTTCTGGCCATTCTCACTGCAGCACTCAATGCACTCCATGTGTGCTGCTGGGACAGGGCGGGGTAGAGGGGGCGGAGGGGGCAGTGCTCAGCCAGCCCCACACAGGGAGCTCCCACCTGCCCGCATCTCGGGCCTCGGGCCCACGTGTCTGACTCCCCACACACAGGCCCCCTGAGCTGCTGCTCTCCCTTCCCCGGGTTGAGGGCCAAGCACAGCGGAAGCACCCCCTCCATCAGGGGTGCCCACCCCCTGCATCAGGGATACCCGCATGGTCAGTCTCCTGGCCGCCTCTTCCCCCCAAACATGGAATGACAGGTCATGGCTGGGATCCAGCCAGGCTCCTGGACAATGTCCAGGTCTCCTCGGGTCTCCTGCCCGCGCCCAGCTTCTTTGCTGGGAGTCACAGGAAGCTGTCCTGCAGGTCTGCTGTGAATGACAGTCAGCCGGCCCTCAGTTTCACCCAGTGCCACCCCTTCAGGGACAGCTACCCCACAACTGAGCCTTGCAGGCCCAGAGATCAGTTTAGCAGCTAACCCTGTGTGTGGGAGCGTTTGCTGCAGTGGCAGTGGCGGCAGGATCCCCATCCAGCGTAACAAAGTGTCCCGGCACCAGCTGGCTGGGGCTGCCTAGGGAGGGGAGTCTGCTGTCAGGGACCTGTGTGCCCAACCCCTTAGCCGCAGGCGCAGGCGCAAGTACACAGAAAAACCAGCCTGGGGACCCCTGCGTCTCCCTCATGCCCGCAGGTGGCTCCAGGAGCTGCAAGTCGCTCCAGCCACAGGGTCTTGGCGGCACAGACGGGGACAGGCGAAATAAAGTGCTGTCACCTCACGGTGTCGCACCCAGCCCTCGCCGTGCTCCCCTCCGCGCCGCGCCGTGTGCATGCCTCCGGGGACAGGGCTCGCCCTGCTGGGCCGCATCCCGCAGCCTCTCCCCCTTGGCCCTGTCCCCTGTCCCTGGGAGCAGGGTGCTTCTCACCTGAGCCTTCTCCGGGCTCCACACCCTCCACTTGTGCTGGGGCCTGTCCGCCCACTCACGGGGTCGGTCCCAACACTGCTTTTGGAAGTGCTCCTGTTTGCGGCGGTCCTTGCGGGCACCCAGGGGCTGGAGCTGAACCTGTCCCCTCCCAAGGCCCCTCTCCCACATCTCCCCTCGACCCCATCCACCTCACCTCCCAGGCACGAGCGTGCAGCCAGGCTGCTCTGCTCTAGTCCCATCCCGCAGGCTGGCGCCGAGGGCTCCTCCCCAGGCCGGCGGGTTCTGGCACTCAGGCCTCTCGCCCTCGGGGTCTGCGTGGGTCTCGCGCAGGCCAGTCCCCAGCCCTGCCACCCACAGGCCTCCCTTCTTGACTTGGCCCTGCCCTCAGGTCCAGCCTCTTCCCCCAGCCCTCCCTCAGACCCCTCACTTCTGCCAACACCACCTACTTGCCAGGTATAAAGAGGGCTCAAGGACACCTGAAGGAAGGAAGCTATTCAGGTTCTGAACCAGCAGGCCTTCCCCAGGGAAGGTCTCAGACACGGCTGGGGTGGACACCCCAGGGTCTGACCTCAGTTTGTCTGTAGAACGGGGATCATCTGTTCGCACTGACCAGGCTGTTGCAAGTAGTGTAAAGGGCTTGGCATACAGCAGGCACCTAGCAGATGGAGCAGGTAGGGCTGAAGCTGGCGCCCCTGCCCCAGCCAGGGGCTTAAGTCCAGCCAGGCCTGGGTTGGCCCGCTGGCCAGCAGGGTGCACGGTGAGGGGTGAGTCCACTAGGAAGGCTCAGAGACTGTCTTACACTGTACAGCCTGGGGCCTTCTGGGACACTTCTGAGGCCACAGTGCCCTCTGGTGGCCATGCTGTCCACGCACACCCCCCACCACCACCACCCAAAGGGCAGCATCCTGTGCCTCAGGGCTTGGGCCTCCCTCTCTGGGGCCCTGAAAAAGGTTTGTTGTCCTCGACATTTTACTAGTGAGGCCCAGACCAAGGGGTTCAGCTGCCCAGAGCCACACCCCCAACCAGAAGCAGAGGCAGAGCTGACATTCGGGTATGCCTGGCTCCCAGGCCACCACAGTCCTCCCTGCCAGTAGTTGCTGAAGGTTGCCAAGGTGGCTGGGCTGGGAGGCCACCCCAACATCTCCCACCTCCTGAAAGGGCAGGAATGTCTCCACACAGAATTATTTTGGATTTGCTTTGTGGTAAAGACAGATAGCACTCAGGTGGAGAAGAGGGACAGGGCCATGGGTTAGGGGATTCCTGGGGCTCCACCCGGTCCCCACCAACATACAGGGGCCCATTGGGTGAGAGGCCACTGGTGTTGGCTCCCCTCGTCCTCCTCCCCCCCCCCGGCACCTCCCGTACCTCCCTCCACCTCTGCGACCCCCCCCCTCAAGGCCCCCTCTGGGCAATGACCCAGGGCAGCAGCCTGGGAGAAAACTGGGGCTCGTGTTCAACCTCTTTTCCCTGGCAACAGGGCAGAGTGAGGCCTGGAGAGGGAAGCGCTGTCCAGGCTCACCCAGCTGGTCATGGCAGAGCTGGGGTCGACCCGTTCCTCCTAAATCCTTGACCTGGGCGCCTTCCCCTACCCAGGGAATTTTGTGGGCATAGAGAGTTCTTGGGGCCAGCAGTGCCCCTGACCCTGCTGGCCTCTCTGATGGCGGTCCTGTGGACAGCGGAAGGTGGGGAAGGAGCCCCCGGCACTTCACTGAGGCCCCCAGGGAGTCCTGCTCGCTGGCTGGTGGTTGGAGAGGCAGGTCGGGTGGTCGGCACCAAGGTCCCACCAGCCTCTCTCTGATGACCACGTCTTCCTTTGGCAACAGGGCGCTGTGCGGAGCTGCAGGTCCATGTCACCGAGGCTGTGGCCACGGCAGCTGAACAGAGGGAGCTGATCGCCCGCCTGGAGCAAGATCTCAGCACCATTCAGTCCATCCAGCGGCCAGACGCCGAGGTGAGCCCACCCTCCACGCCCTGCCCCCTCCCCACCTGCTCAGGGCTCTCCCTCTAAAGTGGGAAGACAGTGGGTTTTGCCTGTTCACTTCGCCTGAAGGCCCGATTCAGGAGGCCGGGCCGCAGGGCAGAGAGGCAGGCACTGGCTTGGACGTCTGCCCTGGAGCTCTGGACAGAAGCGAGGCCAGGGTTACCACCCATCTCACAGCAAGAAGACCTGAGGCCTCAAGATCATGGGCTGCTGGAGCCCAAAGGGCCCTTGGAGATTATCATGTCACCACCCCCCCATTTTATAAATGAAGGAAAGGGGCTCAGGGGAGAAGTTGGACTGGCCCAGGACACACAGCATGCTGGCTGGCAGGCCAGGGTCACCCTGCCTTCGCTTTGGTGGCCCATGCTTGGCGGCCTCTCCAGGCCCTCCTGCGGCCGCCGCTATGCCCACCCCTGCCAGCAGACCAGCCCAACTGCTCCTTGCCCCCCACTTTGCTCAGCACCTTGGAAGGATGTTTCAATGCTGCACGTAAAGGTGCCTCCCCCACCTCTTCCTCTCACTGCAGGGTGCGGCTGAGCACAGCCTGGAGAAGATCCCAGAGCCCATCAAAGAGGCCACAGCCCTGTTCTATGGTGAGGAGGGGCTGACCCGGCCCACCCATGCAGCCCCGGGCCAGCTGGGAGCAGGGAAGGGGGAAGAGGTAGTGCAGCCGGAGCCCTGGTCCCACTTGCCTTTCTAGGCCTCAGCCTGACACACTGCCCCCTTGAGGCCTTGACACCCTTTGCCCCTGCCAGTGGCTTATAGAGGGCTGGTGGGCGGGGGCCACTCCCCAGGGGAGCCTTGGCATGGAAATGCAGCCGGAGAGCTCCCAGTGCTGGAAGGGAGGGGGCCTCCTCCAGTGTGGAGGCCAGAACCCGGGCAGGAGACTCAGCGCCTCCCAGCACCCTCGGAGTCCCTGTGCTTCCCCTGAAGCTGGGGCGCCCAGTCCGACGGATGCGGGGTCTTTGATCCAAGTACAGAGTACGGGGTGGGGACTTGGGGCCAACCTTCTGATAGCGTGGGCAGGGCCTCCTCTCCCAGGGCCCCTCTTCTCCTGTCCTACCCCTCCCTGCCCCCCAGGCGGAGCTTCCACAGGACTGGGACCCCCCAACCTGAGGGCCCCTGCTAGGCGTTGACTCCTGCCACCCCAAGACACTGTCCCCTCCTCCCTAGGACCTGCAGCACCCGCCAGCGGCACCCTCCCCGAGGGCCAGGTGGACTCCCTGCTCTCCATCATCTCCAGCCAGCGGGAGCGCTTCCGGGCCCGGAACCAGGAGCTGGAGGCTGTGAGTCCCGGGCTTCCCTCCCCTGCACTCCTTGGGCCTGAAGACACAGTGGGGGACACTCAGGCTTGGGGGAGATGTGTCACCGCCCATAAACTGCAGTGGGACTAGACTTGTCTTGTGTAGTCGGGGAGGGTTTCCTGGAGGAGGCAGTGCCACACTGGGCTTTGAAAGGGGAGTCAGACATCCCAGGTGGAGGTGGTGACCTGAGCAGGGACATGGGACAAGCCAACGGGGAGGGCAGGTCATTCCAGGTCATTCCAGGGCTAAAGTGGGAAGACAGAGTTACCAGGCGAGCGCCTCAGCACCAGATTGGGGCACCAGTGAAGGAGTTAAGCAGAGGAACACACTGCCAGCATGGGGGTCAGAAGGACCAGTCGGACAGCCAGATCGGACGGAGGCCTGGCCCCAGGCGTGGCTGGGGAGTGGCTGCCACCATCCAGGAAGAACCACGTGAACCAGATGGCAGAGTGGAGACGCGGGGCAGGTTGGAGACAGGAGGGTCTGTTGAGATCCATAGAGATGAACAGTCTGGAGACGCCGCAGTGTTCCGTGGGGCCAGAGAGCGGTCTGGCAGCCTTCCTGGAGGGGCGCCATGAGAAAGGGGTGGTCTGCCAAGGTGGCTGGTCCCATGGCGTCTGGGCCTTTAACATGTGGTGCCGCTGCGCAGGCGCTGTTGGTGCGTGGGTGGTGACGGCACCAGCAGGAGGGCGGTGGTCCTGGAGGTGTAGGGGACAGGGGACCAGAGAGGGTCGGGGACGGAGTCAGAGAAGCAGGAGCACACCGTTTCTCGTAAAGCCTCCAGGGTGTCCCCACTGGAGCCAGAGTGCGGAGGGCCAGCAACAGACCAGGGGAACACCCAGAAGTTTCACCATCCTGGCCTTTGGGACTCTGCAGACCCCCATCCCGTAGAGCCAAGTCCCCCTGATCAGCCTCCCAGGAGGGACGGGAGCCAGGAAGAGCTCCATTCTAATCCAAGCGCCATTGCTTGCTCTGGTGACAGAAGTTCTAGACCCTTACTCTCCAAACTCACAGTCCCACTCAGTTGGGTTTCCAGGCTCAGACCAGGGCAGGCAGACGTTCACTGAGCGCCCCCTGCAGGCCAGGCCCAGTGCTGGTCGGGTGACAAGTGTGGGCCCCATCCAGGGGGACCCCTTGTGATCCAGGCTCATGAGGCTTCACCTGAGGGCTGGCCAGGGATACGTTCCTCGCAGCTGCCCGCACAGACCGTGGGCGGGAGCACCCACACACCCACCCCGACCCACGGATACCCCGCTGGAATGCTGTGTGGCCCTTAAAAGAAGGCCTTCAAACTAAATTAGGTGGGAGGGAAAAAAATGCCAAGTATTCTACCTTCTGCTTTAAAAATCTAGACTTTTGATCACGCACCTTTTAAATTTTGAGGCAAAACACATATGACATAAAATTTACCATTTTTAAGTGTGCAGTTCAGTGGCACTAAATACACTCACCATCATCCACGTGTAGAACCCTTTCCCAACCTGGGACTCCGCCCCCGTGAACACTGACGCCCCGCCCCCGCCCCATTCTGCCCTCTGTCTCTCTGAATGACCACTCTAAGCACCTCACAGGAGCGGAATCACACGGTATCTTTTTGTGACTCATTTATTTCGCTCAGCACAGTGCACTCCAGCTTTCTCCACGTTGTAGCAGGTGTCAGCATTTCCGTCTCCTTTAGCTGAGGCATGTCGCATTGTGTGGACGGACCACCCTCATTTATCCGTTCGTCTGTTGGTGACTACTTGGGTTGCCCACCTCTTGGCCACTGTGCATAAAGCTGCTAGGAATGTAGGGGTACAGATATCTCTTCAAGGCCCTGCTTTCAGTCCTTCGGGCTGTATCCCCAGAAGTGGAATTGCTGAATCACTTGGTAATTCCGT